>CM045740.1:3958787-3993787 GCA_024760905.1 Plotosus lineatus
GAACTGAGCCATGCGGAGCCTCATTACACACAAAAATGAAATAATTAAAGATGTTTACTGACAGAGTAACAATTAAGCTGCAGCGCTTTGAAATGACCTCCATCTTAACTCAGGCCTGTCTTTCACACCGCAGCCGTGTTTTACTCCAATCCCTAACTCATTTATCCTGAGGCACCCCCCCTCTCTCCTTCACTTGCGCTCTCTCTCTCTCTCTCTCTCTCTCTCTCTCTCTCTCTCTCTCTCTCTCTCACGTTCTCTCTCTCTCTCTCTCTCTCTCTCTCTCTCTCTCTCTCTCTTTTCCTTTCTCACTCACTCTCTCTCTCTCTCTCACCCTCCCTATCTCTCACTCTCTCTGTTTCTTTCCCCTCTTTCCCGCTCTTTCTCCTCATTCTCTCAGCCCCACTAACTCTCTCACCCTCCTCTCTCACACACAGGCTCTCTGTCTCCTTCTTTCTCTTTATCTCTCTCTTTCCCTGTCTCTCTCCCTCTATCTCTGTCTCTCTCTCTCTCTCTCTTTCTTTCACACCTCTCTCTCCCTCTCTCTCCCCTCCCTCTTCTCGCTCTCTTTTCGCTCTCCCCTTCTCTCCTCACTCTCTCTGCCGCACTAACTCTCTCCTCTCTGTTTCTCACTAACTCACTCGCTTGGTTTTTCTCTCTCTCTCTCTCTCTTTTCTCTCTCTCTCTCTCTCTCTCTCTCGCTCGCTCTCTCTCTCTCTCTCTCTCTCTCTCTCTCTCTCTCTCTCACACACACACACACACACACACACACACACACACACACACACACACACATCCTTCCTTGTGTTTCAACAGAAAGAAGATTATTTGTTTCTACTTGAGATGTTTTCAGGTTGAATCCGTAACATATGCAGAATTAAACTGCAGTGAATTCTGGATTATGATTGGTTCGAAGGTTGGCGATTGATGTTAAGTTTTTCTAAAAGTTCTGAAAGTTGCACAACAGTACATCACAGTTACACATTAGTGAATGATCATTATAATTCAGTCCTAATATTGAAATACATGTTAAGTCTAACTTGGTCTTTGATGAAGTCCCTTTACCCACAAACACTTTAAATCCATTTGTTTTTCAGGGAATTTGTTGGATATGGCATTAGCGCAAAATAGCGCGTAGCACTTACAGCTAACTCACACTGGCTACATCTAATTATTGCTTATTCTCACTATGAGAAGCTGGGGTGTGGCCACTGAAGGGGAGGGCTGGTGGAGGTGGGTACCTCTTATCTGTGATTTGAGGGTGCTGGCATCCTTTTTTAAAATATAAAATGTCATGCTGTAGAGAAGTACAAAATAATCAACTCTCAAGCAACACGGCCCTTGCAAGCCATGAATTTAATTTGGGATAAATAAAACACTCGGTGGTGTTTTGAGCAATTTGTAACCCTCCTAGAAAATAACAAGGGGAAAAACAGATAAAATGTCTGATGGGTTGTTTTTAAAGTGGACCCACGGCAAATTATTTATTTTTTCTTTCTTTTGGCTTTTTCCCTTTTCTCGGGAGTCGCCACAGCGAATCATCTGAGTCGCACATTTGATTTGGCATAGGATTTTAAGTCGGATGCCCTTCCTGTCACAACCCTTTTAGCAAGGGACAGAAACTCGCTAATGGCTTGCAGCTACTCTTTACGAAAGTCAGCAATGGTTCTTTTACATGCCTCTCACTATAGACAGTGAGAGACATGGCCCGCCTTTGATAACCCAGTTAGCCGCACTGGGGGGAGAGTTACAACCTTGTGGCGACTCGAACCCCCAACCTTAGGATCAGCGATCCCGCGCCCTATCCACTAGACCACCACTGCCCTACCCGCGGCGAATTAGTGCTCGTAGCAATTTTAATGATTACGTACAATATCAGCGATTCCTTCTGACAACATCAGTCAATGATCAGAGACATGTTACTTTTTCTGATTGGCTGTTCCAACCTGGTAGAGATGAGAACTCATTGGATTGGTTGGGTTATGTGTGTCATAGCGGTGTTGAGCCGCACATACAGCAAGTGCAGAAATTGCTGAAAACATTTGTTTTTGTTCCAAACCAACTGACAGTAGGAAAGTCGCGTCGGTAAAACATCAGCTGCAGAAGCCACTTTGGATTTAATGTCAAACTCGTCGCTGGCAGCGTTCTCGTCCTCAGAGTCACTAGAATGTGACGTCTCACTGTCTCCACAAGAGACGTCAACCGTGCACAACATGTTGACATCAGATAAACATCAGTATGAATGTATGCTGCTAACTCCTGTCATTCCGCCTTTGCTAGTAATCCATGGGATAGAATTATCCCGTTTATGCCTTTTAAGGTCATTTATGTTAAAATATGAGACTGTATCACTTAAATATATTAAATACACACTAATTATATTGTAAGGATGAACGACACTGCTACTCTTTAGGTAAATAAGGATAGTAATTGTTGTTAAATTGCTGCGGTATTAGAGCTGAATTGCTGCAGAAAGAAGATAATCATCTTCACTGGAGCAGCTGTCATGGTTTTAATTATGATGCGAAACCATTATTCTTCACGTGTTCTCGGGATGTTGTTGTTGTTGGGTTTTTTTGCCTTCTTTAATCTGTGGCGTTAGCACACTAGCCTGAGAAAGCCCTGATGCATGAAATTAACTGAACACTGCCCACTCATCACCATATTCCTCTCATCCAAACCCCCCCTTCCCCCATGCTGCAACATTAATTAGTCCCCAAACTGCCACCTTTGCAAGAAAGTCACTGATCAATTCGCTCCCTCACTGGCTCCTCCTGAATCTCACTCCGTCCCTCAGGAAGTGCGATGAATGCTAATGCTAGCTGACCGCAATGCACCCCTGATGCACAACAAACTTTACTCCAGTCTTTACAGCACGGGCTTCTTCACTCCTCCTTCCATCCTGTGTACCTCCTCATATCTCCTCCATCCAGTGCACATTCTCCAAACTCCATCCAGTGCACAGTCTCACATTTCTAACCCGTGCACCTTCTCACATCTTCTCCATCCAGTGCTCATCCTCACATCTCCTCCATCCAGTGCACCTCCTCACATCTCCTCCATTCAGTACACAGTCTCACATTTCTATCCAGTGCTCCTCCTCACATCTCCTCCATCCAGTGCTCCTCCTCACATCTCCTCCATCAAGTGCACCTTCTTATGTCCCCTCCATCCAGTGCATCTTCTCACGTTTCCTCCATCCAGGGTTTTTTCTCATATCTCCTCCATTGATGTGCTCAGATGATGAATTTAAAGATTGTACCATTTATATTCATGTAGGTTACAAGTATTTTTATGAAGGGCTTGTTATAGATTGTCCAGAACACAGTAATATTAAAGGAGATTAATTCACGGATTGTACCGGGTTCTGTTTATTTGGGCCTGAGGGCATCTCCGGTTCTATCGCTGCTCCATTGAACCCTGTGTTCTCCTAAGAGAAGCCAACCCAGCGAGTCATTACAATTTCCATTCCACCAGAGAGAGACCTCAGAAACATCTGGTTTTGAGGCATTAAACAGGTACGAAGCAGCAGCATCTGTTACTGCACACATTATTATCGTACTCTTCGATCGCACTGCGATTTCGCTCAAACAGCTTTATCGGTCAAAAAAAGTAAAAACATATTAAAAAGCCTTCAGTCTTCTAAATTAAAGCAGAAATTACAACAACGACCCCAATCAAGTCGGTGACTGAGCTCTTACTGAGGCTCCATCAGCGAAAAGCAGACAACAAGACAGATCTAATGAGTTCTATTGCTTCCATGACATCTAGCTGGATCTGGCATATTTAATACGGTGTGAAGTAACGCATTTAATCTCCGAACAAAATAATACTAAAAGTAAATGCAATAATAGAGACCTGCTTGGTTTTCAGGGTTTTCATGCAAATTAGCTCATGAGATAAGCCACACCCTCTGACCTTCTCCTGACTTTTGTGTGTGTGTGTGTGTGTTGTGTGTGTGTTATGATTATAGTGTATGCATTATGAGGACTGTGTGTGTATTATGAGGACTGTGTGTAGTATTTGAACTGTGTGTATTATGTGTACTGTGCATGTATTATGAGGACTTTGTGTGTATTATGAGGACTATGTGTGTATTATGTGTACTGTCGTGTATTATGAGGACTTTTTATTTATTATTTGAACTGTGTGTGTGTGTGTGTGTGTGGGTGTGTATTATGTGTACTGTCGTGTATTATGTGTACTGTGTGTGTATTATGTGGACTGTGTGTGTATTATGAAGACTGTGTGTATTATGTGTACTGTGTGTGTATTATGTGGACTGTGTGTGTGTATTATGAAGACTGTGTGTGTGTTATGTGTAGTGTGTGTGTATTATGTGGACTGTGTGTGTATTATGTGGACTGTGTGTGTATTATGAAGACTGTGTGTGTGTTATGTGTACTGTGTGTGTATTATGTGGACTGTGTGTGTATTATGAAGACTGTGTGTGTATTATTTGCACTGTGTGTGTATTATGAGGACTGAAGTGTGTATTATGTGTACTGTATGTGTATTAGTTGTACTGTGTGTGTATTATGTGTACTGGAGTGTATTATTTGAACTGTGTGTGTGTGTGTGTGTGTGTGTGTGTATTATGTGTACTGTCGTGTATTATGTGTACTGTGTGAATTATGTGGACTGTGTGAGTATTATGAGGACTGTGTGTGTATTATTTGCACTGTGTGTGTATTATGAGGACTGAGTGTGTATTATGTGTACTGTGTGTCTGTTATGAGGACTGTATGTATTATGTGTACTGTGTGTGTATTATGAGGACTGTGTGTGTATTATTTGCACTGTGTGTGTATTATGAGGACTGAGTGTGTATTATGTGTACTGTGTGTCTGTTATGAGGACTGTGTGTATTATGTGTACTGTGTGTGTATTATGAGGACTGTGTGTATTATGGTGACTGTGTGTATTATGTGTACTGTCATGTATTATTTGCACTGTGTGTGTATTATGAGGACTTTGTATGTATTATGAGGACTGTGTGAATTATGTGTACTGTCATATGTGTGTGTGTGTGTGTGTGTGTGTGTGTGTGTGTGTGTGTATGAGGATTATGTGTACTGTGTGTGTATGAGGATTACGTGTATTGAATGTGTATTATGTGTACTGTGTGTGCATATGAGGATTATGTGTACTGTTTCAGTCTCAGTTTGTATAGCTCTTCTTACAATTGACGTTTTTGCAAAGCAGCTTTCCACAATAAAACCATGAAAATAAGGTCTTACAAAGAGTAATGGAATTTAAAAGTTTCCTATTACCTCTACACACCCATAATGAGCAAGCAAGCAGCAACAGTCGGCAGTATGTTGTGCTTTTTTTCACCCGAGCCGAGTGGCTCATCAGGCCAGTGTTTATTCGCAGTTTCTGTTGCGTGAAGCTACCAGGAGGTCAACTCCTCCTGGATGGGACGCTAGCCCATTGCAAGTTATCTTCCCAGTATACCGGCCCCACCTTGGTGCTTTTGTAAAGAAAAACTCCCTTGGTCGTTGTGAGGAAGAAACCTTGAGAGGAACCAAGTCCAAAAAGGAAAGCCATCCTCATTTGTGTGAAACCATAAGAATACAAACCATGGAGATGAGAAATTCAGTACAGTCCAAAATGTAGTCCAGTTGGTTATACAACTGTAAGTCCTAAATAATTGAAGGAAAGAGTCCACATCACTAGCAGTGAAAGTTATCCTCACAGTCTATTAGTGCACATCTGGGTCCATCTAGGTCTTCATCAGCAAGAAGGAAGGGCTTCTGAGATGAGAACTCCGGCCAGCATCAGCACACCAGGACACACCACAGAACCCATAAATCAGGAGGATCGGGATCACAGGCATTCCAGAAGGAGAATGTGTACCTCAACAAAAGCAAAAAGAGAGAGAGAGAGAGAGAGAGAGAGAGAGAGAGAGAGAGAGAGAGAGAGAGAGAGAGAGAGAGAGAGAGATGTGAATAGATTTTATTATTGTTGAGTGCAGCAGGGACTCTGACATTACTGACTATGGCTGCATAACTAAAAGAGAGAGAACCAGAAGGAAGGCAGACATGAGGGCACCTGTGGCATTGGGGCAATCAGCCACCCCACTGTCAAATTGACCTGGGTGAGCATGTAGAATGGGGTAGCGACAGCATCCCAATATCACAGTTTACCAGAACGTTCTATGCCTGAGAACTCAGATCTGCTGCTTTACATAACAAAAGCCTTTTAACTAAATGCTCCAAAAAACAAGTGAGTTTTCATCCTTGTCTTATAAACTAAGACTGTGCCTGAGTTCCAAACATTAATGGAAGCATAATGGATTATGGTTTTTCCATAACTGTGTGGCTTTGTAAGTGAAGCTCTGCCCCCTACAGTAGTTTTCATTATTCGAGGTATCACTAAGCATCCTGCACCTTTTGATCTAAGGGGGCGTGTCTGATCACAAACAACAAAAAGTTCACAAAGATGATGTAGCGCGAGACCATTAAGTGCTTTATAGTTTAAAAGTAGTATTTTATATTCGATGTGAAATGGAACTGAGAGCCAGTGCAGTGTAAATAAGGGCGGGGTGATATGCTCGTGTCTTCTGGTTCTAGTAACGACTCTCGCTGCTGCATTCTGGACTAACTGGAGCTTGTTATGTTCCTATTAGAACATCCAGACAGTAACACAGTAACACAGTACAATAATCTAGCCCCGAGGTAACAAAAGCATCAACACGTTTTTCCGCATCATGCACTGACATCATAGTTCTTATTTTTTAGCAACATTCCTGAAATGAAAGAAGACCATGCAAGTAATATTATCTACATGAGCTTCAACCAGCGTCAATAATCACTCCAATATCCTTTACTGCTCCACATGATGAGACTGAAACACCATCCAAACTTACTACATCACCTTATATTTATCTGCCTGAGGTCTGAGTACAAGAATTTCTGTCTTCTCAGAGTTTAATAGGACAAAGTTAGTAAGCATCCAGTGTCTAATGTCCTTTACACACTTTTCAATTTTATTAAGCTCATCTGGCTTGGCTGAAATATATAACTGTGTTGTCATCAGCATAACAATGAAAGTGAATGCCATGATGACGAATAATATTACCCAAAGGGAGCAAGTACTGTATAGAGAAAATAGCAACGGGCCTCAGACAGAACCTTGTGGCTACTGTGTGCGTATTATGAAGATTGTGTGTGATGAGAGTATGAGGACTGTGTGTGTGTGTATTGTGAGGACTGTGTGTGTATTATGTGTTCTGTGTGTGTTTTATGAGGACTGTGTGTGTTATGAGATTATGAGAACTGTGTAGTATGCACACTGAGTGTGTTTGAGTGTTATGGACAAACAGAAAGAGATGAGAAATGCTGAAGCTAACAGATGAACCTCACACACACACACACACACACACACACACACACACACACACACACACACACACACACACACATTTCTCATAAGCATTGTTGCATTAATGTAGTTTAGTAGTTTAGTAATTACATTTTTATTCCTGCAGTACTTTATACCACGGCACATGGTATTGAGAAATAAACACAATTATGGCCTTATTTTACATTTGAAAATAAACATAATCAAATTTTCTTTGTAAAAAGCTTTAATTTAAAAGACTGATATAACACAGTTCACATCAAAGGCATTTTATTACTTTTGGGCAACATCTCACACCATGGCCCTGCAGAATCCTGCAATCTGATGGCTGATGCTTCTATTGATATTTACTGATATTTCTTTTTTACACATATATTTATGCTATAATATAATAATAATAATAATAATAATAATAATAATAATAATAATAATAATGCAACTAGATATAGTCGGACTCACCTCAACACAGAGCATGGGCTCTAGACCCACCCATCTGGAGAGGGGCTGGACCTTATTCCATTTTGGAGTTGCTTATAGGGAGAGGCGGTGAGCCGGTGTGGGCATCCTTGTTGCCCCCAGTCTTGGTGCCCACATGTTGGGGTTCTCTCTGGTCAATGAAAGGGTAGCTTCCCTCCGCCATTGGCTGGGGGGGGGATCCTGGCTGTTATTTGTGCCTATGCATCAAATGACAGTTCAGAGTACCCACCCTTCTTGGAGTTTTTAGGGGTTGTGTTGAAGAATGCTCCACAGGGGACTCACTCATTGTCCTTGGAGACTTCAACCCCGATGTGGGCAACGATAGTGTGACTAGGAAGGGTGTGATCGGTAGGTCTCTCCAGTCTGAATCCGAATGGTGTTTCGTTGTTGGACTTCTGTGCTTGTTACAGTTTGTCTATCACGAACACCATGCACTTGGCACCAGGTCACCCTAGGCCACAGTTCAATGATCGACTTTGTAGTCATCTCACGGACTTGTTCTGGACACTCGGCTGAAGAGGGGAGCTAAGCTGTCCACCGATCACCACCTGGCAGTGAGCTGACTCTGATGGTGGGAGAGGATGCTCTATTGATCTGGCAGGCCCAAGCATTTAGTTAGGGTCTCCTTGGAACATTGAGCAGAGTCTCCTGTCAGTGGGGCCTTTCACCCCCACCTCCGGCAGAGCTACAACCATGTCCTGAAGGAAGCAGGTGACATGAATTCAAATGGGCCATGTTTCATGCCTCCATTGCTGAGGTGGCAGCCCATAGCTGTGGCCAGAAGGTCACCGGTGCCTGTTGTGGTGGTAATCCACAAACCCAGTGGTGGACACCTGCGGTGAAGGGGCTGTCCAGCTGAAAAAGGAGGCCTATCAGAAAATGACAATGATGATGATACTACTACTACTACTACTACTAATAATAATAATAATGATAATAATAATAATAATAATAATAATAATAATAATAATAATAATTATTATTATTATTATTATTATTATTATTATTATTATTATTGCTATTATTATTATTATTATTATTATTATCATTAATATTGGAAGGCACCTGAGCCACAGTCAGTCTTCTGTTCTCTCGTATGGTGTACTAGCGTATTAGCCTGCAGTCAGTTTGGATCTGGCGTGACCGTGTTCTCTGTGCCTGGCGCTTTCTCGGAATGAATAACAACCTGAATTTATTAAAGCCCATATTAAGTCATGCTGTTCAACTGACGCAATGTTATTCCGCCAAATGGAAATAACTTTCTCTATTAAAGTGTTTCTCATGAGAAATAGAAGCTCGCAGGATTAAAAAACACTTTCTTTTCCATGGTGCACAAGAAGAAACCCTAATGGAATAAGTGCTTGTTTGTTTATTGATGATTTATTTTACCACCACGTCCAAGCGGATGTAATGCTATGAGTCTTGTGGTGGAATCTGAGAGTTTGTTGGTGTGAACAATATTAAACCCCTAAGAATGACGTAACAGTAAAATTTACTCTGATGACTAATGAATTCAATCATTTATTCTGGCATGTTGATAGCTTAAAGATGGTTTAAAATGTATTAGATGTGAAATTCTGTATTTACATTTTCATATTTATAGTATTTCCATACAGTATTTGTACTGTATTTTAATTCTGAAGATAAAAATTGGAAAATTTTCAAAAATATGAAACCAAGCATGACTTGAGGCTGCCATTTCTTACAGGGATTGCAATGTATTGGCCAGAATAGGGCAATGGTGGCCTGGAGGTAAAAGGTGCTGGATCACTGATCCTAAGGTTGGCGGTTCAAGCCCCACTCTCCATGGGTTGTCACTGTCCCCCCAGTGCACTAACTGGGTTTTCAAAGGTCGACCATGTCTCTCATTGTCTATAGTGTGAGCTTCATGTAAAAGAGCCATTGCTGACTTTCGACAAGAGTAGCAGCACAGCCGTCAGTGTGTTTCTGCCCTGTGATGGCCTGTGAGCTGTCCAGAAGGGATTCTACCCTTGCTAAGAGAGAGCAGATACATATAACGGCCAGTGATGCCAGAAGAATGTCAATATACCAGTAACCAGTATTCGCCAGAATCCCTGCTCAACTTCTTTCCCCAGAAAGTACTGCAATGTTTAAACATGGCCACCATGGACTACAACTCCCAACACTCACCCGCACGCTCACCTGCCTACTGATTACACACAGCTGTTTCCTATCACATTCACAGCATGTTGAAATGTAATGCATTCAAAGACTGTTTGCAAATTGTTCTCAGTGTACAGAAGTCACCAACCTTTACAGGCTTGTGGTTATTTTTCTGTTGTTGTTGTTTACTAATCACCTGATCTCTTACTCTCTATTGGATGGGAGTACCGTCAGTATTTCTTTACCATCCTGTGGGTGGAGAATCAGTTAGACTATTGTTCAGAGTGGGCGGGACAGAAATCATACTAAAAGTAGTTGAGTTTTTATTTATAACTGTGAAGCTCTGATAAGAATAATAATAATAATAATAATAATAATAATAATAATAATAATACTAAGTCTAAGCCTCAGTCTGCAACAACTAACTGAAAAATCGTGTTCTTCTTTCTTCTGCTCCTTTCGGGCATCGCCACCACGGATCACTCTTCTCCATCTCACTCTGTCCTCAGCATGTCCTCCATCACCACATCCATAAATCTCCTTATTATCCTTTCTCTTCTCCTGTCACTAGGCAGTTGCATCCTTAAAATGATTCTACCAATATACCCTTCATCCTTCCCTCCACAAGTCCAAACCATCTCGATGTGCTCTCACTTTATCCCTAAACATCCCTGCACCCACCACTCTGTTCTGTCCCTCTCACATATTAATTTTTAATTCTTTCCATTCTTGTCCCTACTAGAGAAAATCACAGCATCTTTATCTCAGACACCTTTAGCTCTGCCTCCTGTGTTTTTATTAATCGTACAGCATAGCTGGACTCACTAACTACTAACTACTCGCTTCTAAACCTTTGAATGTTTGGAGAAAAAAAAATTAATAGCATACAAAGGAATAAAATTTAGGAAGGAAGTTTGGATTAATGAGGACAAACCAGTCAACTAATAGTCCTTAACTTGCTCAAAAATGTTTAAGACATTTGCGCTTGTTTCCAAGTTTCACTGCAGCAGGAACTCTTACAGTCAGTACACCAAGTTTGTTTGACGAGGACCCCCGTTCCTCCTCTGTGGGTCTTGCGACTATCTCGCTGCGCTCCAGTCCTCCCTGAAGGCCGTGTAGCCGTCTAATGTAATCGCTTTGTTGAGTGTCCTCTCCTCGAGCCGTGTTGCACAGCATGCAGCAGTCCTGTAAATCCCTCTGCGTTGCAATCTGAGCATGAATCTCGTCCATCTTATTTTGTAGCGACTGAACATTAGCAAACAGTATAACCGGGAGAGCTAACCTACCACTGCTAACCAAGAGTCACAGTCATTGTTCAGCCCCTCCCCACCTTCCATGTCTCCACCTGGGCTCATTTATATCTCCACCTGGGCAACTTTCATCAAAAGCAGTGTTACTAAACTGTTTGAACCTTCCTATTTAAATTCTTCTGCTATTCTTTGACAGTTTACTTCCCATAGACATAGCAAAACCAGAAAACATCTGTAGAGTTTGAACACTCGATTTTCCGTAACAATGCACAACAATCTGCTACCTTGAATCATGCAATATAGTGGAGGCCAAGTGGATAACAATGTGGGCTGCTATGTAGAAAGTCGGGAGTTGAAGACTTGGTCCCACCAGGTTTGAGATGGTGAGACCTTGGGCCAGACCCCCGAGCTCCTCAGCCATATTACTGAAATTGAAAAGGTAAATCACCTAGAAGGTTTTTCTGTTGTTGTCCAAAGAACAAACAGTGGCTGAAGCGATAGAAATGTTTGCAGCTGGTTCTGTCTGTGGATTCTGCTCAGTTTGATTTTATAAATCAGTTACTAAATCAGGGTTTTGGTGTCATGGTTTGCACATCTACCTCACAGCAAAAAGATCCTAGGTTCGATTCCTGAGTTTGGGTGTTTCTATGGGGCGTTTGCATGTTTTCCCCATGCTGGGCTGGATTTCCTCCAGACAGTCTGATTTCCTCCTACAGTCCAAAGACAGGCAAATTGGCTGCTCCAAATTACCCCTAGTTGTAAATGTGAGCGGTTGTGGTGGTCCTGCAATAGTCTGGCAAGCTGTTCAGGGTGTACCTCACCTTTGCCAAGTGAATGCTGAGGCCTCAGCTGCCCCAGAATGCCAGAAGGATGAACCAATTTACAGTGAGTGTTATTAAATCTTATAAACTGTATTAAAAAACACACAAATTACTCATTCAACCCAGTAACTGCAATGACCTAATGGTTCGAGAGCTGGCCTGAGGACTGAAACATTACTGGTTTGATCCTTGGACCAGCAGGAAAAATGTGTTGTGGGACAGTGAGCTGGGTTAGATCAATGATTTATAAAGTATCTTGAGGTTCCTGATTGTTGTATTGAACTCAATTGTCTTGTATAGTGGTACCCTCACTTACGAGTGTCTTTAATAACGAATTTTACATGATATGAGTTTCGATCCACCAAAAATCTGCCCCATCCAACCAGCAACATTTTGATTTAAGCACTCTGCTGGGGAAATGGCTTTTCAGAGCCGATTAGTCTTCCGCGTGTTTTCCCTCGCGCTCCGAGAATGCCTTGTGCAGTGCTTCTCAATTATTTTCTGTGATGCCCCTATAGGAAGACCCCCCCCCCCCCAACAATAATTATATAAATAATAAAACAGAATAAATAAGTCAACTAACACTTCCAATCATTGACTGCGTGTAGATGTCATGTGGGTGAAGATGCCACATGGGCAAGCATGAGGTGGTGCTTAACAAAGGGAGGAGGTGGAGAATTTTGTGCATGTACATGTGCATGCTGCAAATGCCAGTGAGGAAAGTGTAATTGCACATCCTCTACAGTAGATAGTTTTTGTTTATTCTTGTTTTATTAATCTTTTCCATTCAGTTTTTTCCCTTTTTTTAGGGGTTGCCACAGAGAATCATCTGATTTACATGTTTGACTTGGCGTAGGGTTTTTATATCCTGACACAACCCTTTAGCGAGGGGCAGAAACACACTGATGGCTTTGCAGCTACTGTTTTCGAAGGTCAACAATGGTTCTTTTACAAGAACCTCTCACCATAAACAGTGAGAGACATGGTCGGCCTTTGATAACCCAGTTAGCTGCACTGTGGGGACAGTGACAACCTTGTGGAGAGCGGGACTTGAACCCCCAACCCTAGGATCACCCATCAAGCTCCCTTTACCACCAGGCCACCACTACCCTATTCTTGCTTATTTATTATTAATTATTATTGATGTTAATGTACATGTATTATTATTATTATTATTATTATTATTATTATTATTATTATTATGAAATATTTATTGTTTTTACATGTTTATCTTTAATATATCAGGTGAAGTATACATGTTTGTGTCAAGTTATATGAGTTTGGGAGGGGGTTAGAACGGATTAATTGATTTTCTATTATTTCCAATGGGAATTTTTGTTTTATCTAAGAAACATTTTGATTTACAAGCTCGCCCTTGGAAAGGATTAATTGTGTAAGTCAAGGTACCACTGTAAGTCTGTCGATTGTGATAGAAGATAAAGTCATGTTCGTGCCACATATCTATTCAGGGGGGGTTAGCTCACTTAGCGACAGCATGGGCTTCAGTTGTTGTTCTGGAAGTTTCATTTTCAAACCCAAGCGTCACCTTCAGTTATTTTTTTATTGTAAATGTAAAAAAAAGAGGATGAGGATGAATGCCTGGAAAGGCAGCTTGCCTCCTCAACTGTTTTAGCTCAGTGGGCGCGAGCACATCATGATGCTCTTGTGAAGGTTCCTGGCTCAAATCCAGGTGCTTGAGACTTTTATACTTAGAGTTATTGTCGAAGATAAAATTCCCACAAGTGGAGGGGATGTCATCTGAGTGCTTCGCTTGCTGGGTTAGAATGTGTAATGGTTATTTTAAATAGGATACTGGTTCAAGTCCCTTTATTCCTTACCGTAGACCTTAGTGCAGAAGATAATCTTAATGAAAGCACGTGTTGACTTGCTGGTTGGTTAGCACGTGTACTGATCCCGATCTTAAGGGTCTTGGTTCCAGCCAAGGTAGTGTTTGCTATTCATGACAACCATGGCACCTGTGAGAGAAGATAAAAGTCCTGTAATCCCCCCCAGCTTCCAACAACCAAGGTAGCTCAGGGGGTTAGAACATGTGAGGTATAGGATTGTGCTTCATTCAAAGTCCTGTAAGCCTCAATGGTTTAAGCAAGTGGGTTGGAGCTCTGCTGGTGATCCTTATGGTGTGTGGTCACTGATTCAAATCTGCTCATTGGTTTAAGTTTAGTGCAGGAGTTAAGAATACTGAACTGAAAAGTGCTAAAAATAAAACATTTTTTATATGAGATCCTGGAGCTCAATTAAAGTGCGCTACCTCTAGGTTCAGCGGTTGCTGGTTCAAACTCTGGCCAGGTCTCCAGGATAAGAGCTTGGGTTAGGGAATGGAGGAAGGCTGGAGAGTGTGAGATGGTAACATCTGCCCCATTGAGGTTATACAGCTGAACAGAGTGGCTTATGCAGCTTGAACGGGGTGGGGGTTCTACTTAGATTTCTATTTGCAAAACCTATTACCTGCATTTTTCCTGGGACATTTCAGTACCAGTAGCTTCAAGGGCTTTACCACTAAGCCATCAAATCCCGGTGAAATTGGCGGTACTCGTAGTACCTTTATCTTTTAAAATGAGACCCGGCGTACAAAAAATGAATATCGCCAATGAGAAGAGTGCGTGACTTCACCCTCTAGTGGTACAGACAGGATTTTAGTATCACCAAGTGCCGCATCTCACTCAGTGCCCTTGAGCCTGTTGTGACGGTTTCCAGTGAGTGTACCGGTGAACCCGCCCACTGTAAGGGTCACTTTATAAAGGGGAAAACTCAACACTGAGGAATAGTAAACACGAAGGAATTTGGGTTTAAAAACATCCACAATTATCTCAAAGCAGGAAATGATGAATAATTAGAATAAAATTCAGTTCATTTTTATAATAATAATAAAACAAATTAAACCTATTTATAGCTACGGAATATTAATTAAATTCTTACAATTATTTTTGCATTTGGGATTTAAAGTCGTGTTTGTGATGATGTACAGTTGTGTGGGACGATGCCTGATGGTGTGTGATGGATGTGAGAGATGATGCATGCTCTGTGGTTCATGATGGTGTATGTATGTGTGTGTGATGGAGTGTGATGGTGTGTTTCATGGTTTATGATGGGATATTGTGGGTGTGTGTGTGTGTGTGTGTGTGTGTGTGTGTGTGTGTGTGTGTGTGTGTGTGTGTGTGTGTGTGTGTGTGTGTGTGTGTGTGTGATGGTGTTTGTTATGGTTTATGATGATAGTATTTGTGATGGTGTGTATGATGATGTATGTGATTGTTTATGATGGTATACAATGGCGTGTGAAAGTCTTTCTAATGGTTTATGAAAGTGTGTGTGATGACGTTTGATTGATTCAGAGGTTCAGCGGTTCAGAGAATGATGGTGTGTGATAATGTTTATTATGATTGTGTGTGTGATAGATTTGATGGTTCACAATGATTTTTGTAATGGTTTTTGATGATGTTTAATCTGTGTGATGCTTTAGGATGGTGTGTGTGCGTGTGTGTGTGTGTGTGTGTGTGTGTGTGTGTGTGTGGCTGTTCTCCAGAGGGTTGTCCACCTGGTGCTCAACATCACTGTCTCATCTGACACATGTACAGGATCAAACTCTCTCCACTGTAAGAGTGACTGTGACAACAAACAATCATCTTCCTCACCATGTCGGAATAGCAGGAGCTGTATCATAACATAACATAACATAACATGAGTGGTGAGAACAGGCCATTCAGCCCAACTAAGCTCACCATTGTCCTATTCTAAAGTGACTCTAACCTTAAAGACGTATGGTTTTGCGTACGGTGCTGCTGTCACGTGATTGGCTGATTGGCTGATTGGATGACTGCAGGTGATGTACCAGATGAATTGAGTGCTGGATGAGTGAATATAAAATACACTGACATTTTTTTCCTCTCATTGCTGCGTTGTGTTGGTGATGAGTCGAACCAATGGCGAGACAGAATAAGGGGCTTGAATATTTACATGTATATACAGTAGGCCCTCGATATTCGCAGGGGTTCGGTTTCGGCCCCTCCTGCGAATGAAGATAATCTGCGAGTTCTGTACCCCGAAGTAAACCCCATGTATCATATTACATGCGTGAATGAGCAACCGGAAGTAAAATAGTATGTATCTATTACATACGCTAAAATATGCTTCTTAAACACATTCTATAGACAGTTTCACAGAAACACAGCATGGAGCAGTCCTGTAGATCCCTCTGCGTGGCAATCCAAGCATAAAGCTTGTTTTGCAGGGACTAAATATTTTCAAGCATTTTGACCGGAAGTGTTCACCTTCCACTTCTAACCAAGGGCCAGAGACTCTGAGAGCTCTGCCTGGGCTTATTGGAGGCCGGACGCTAATCTCATAGCTGTAGTAGGGTTGACCAGTCATAGACAAACATAGTGCAAAACAGGAATAAACAAAATAACAAATAAAACAAATTAAAATGAACAAAGAAACAATTTGACTCTGAGAACTCCGCGACATCGCCCTCTAGGCAGCACCATCTTGGAGACATCACGTTCAATGCAAAAGGACATGAAGCGTAATAAAGTTTATCCTTTTGGTATCATTTGGTGGGGCCGGTGGTGTCGTGGTTAGGGTGCTGCACTCTTGATCGAGAGGTTGTGAGTTCGTTGTGAGAGGTTGTGAGATCTTCACTGTGCTAAGACTCCTGGGCAAGGTCTCAACTGCAAGTGTGCCTCTGTTCACCCAGCAGTATAAATGGGTACCAGTAAAATATACTGGGAAGGTAACCTGTGATGGACTAGCGTACCATCCAGGGGGAGTTGAACTCTGGTCGCTTCACACTACGGAAACCGGGGATAAGCACCGGCCTGATGAGCCACTAGGCTCGGGTGTAAAAACCAAACAGACTTTGCCTTCTGGTATCATTTGTTAAACATGCTACAGAACATAAAATCTCACACACAAACATTCTAAACATTAACTGAGGTACTGTACTGGAATAATAATTGAAAAAGATTTTAATACAACAGTTCAGAGGAAACTGTCGTTTCTTCAGGAGAAAGTCTTATTTCTTCAGAAGCGACATCCAGTGTTTTCTATTGCTTAGCCGGAGAATACGCACAGCGTTTGAGTGGTATCATAGAACTTAACTGGTAATTAAAACACATTAAAAAAAGAGGCTCATTGACAACTTGTGTGTGAATGAGGAAAAAGGGGCATTACAACATCGCAACCAATCAGCAGGAAGGAGGACAGCCATTGGCTGAATTTGAGTGATATGTCAGTTGCTTGGCAGTTTGCGAATACTCAAACCGTGAGTGCAAAACCGCGAATAGTCAAAGGCCTACTATATATTTAAAATGTATCTTCATCTTTGAAGGATGTGTCTGCGAGCAAAATCTGAAATAACATTCCAAAGGCTGCAGGTGTAAAAATAAATAAAGCTGGAGAACAGAAAATGGATCAAAGAAGGAAAAGGTTTAGCATTTCAAATTGGAAAAACTCACAAAGACCACCCTGTGAGACGGATGTGTCTAAAGACATCTAGCAGTGCCCCACCCCCAAACACAAGGTAAGATTCTGATTTGGAAATACAGGTATCTGTAATGGGACTGGGTCCAGATGGCTCCTGGATCGACTGTGGACCTGACAATTGGTTCATGAATATTTTAAAAATAATCACAGAAAAAAATGAATATTTTACCCACAGAGTGAAAACGTTATCCCTGCAGTCCACCGTGATGTCCTCGAAACCTCCTTCAGGATGTGAACATTGCGCTCTCTCCCTGGAGATTTACACACACCGGGCGCCGAGCTGACAGCTTTACTTCCTCCATGTGATGGATCATATCATTTTATAAACCAGCTGCAATTCCCTGGTAATAAGTAACTAAATGGTGGTGATTATTACTGAAGACGAGTTCAGCAAAATGTCCGAGGGTGTGTACATGATAAAGTATAAATTGTGTGTGTGTGTGTGTGTGTGTGTGTGTGTGTGTGTGTGTGTGTGTGCACGCGTATATGTATGTGTGTGTGTGGCGTATCTGTGTGTGTTTGTGTGTGTGTGTGTGTGTGTGTGTGTGTGTGTGTATGTTTGTGTGTGTGTGTGTGTGTGTGTGTGTGTGTGTGTGTGTGTGTGTGTGTGTGTGTGTTTTTAGCAACCTGGTGCTGATTTGGAATTTTAAAATATTCACTCTGCTTCATTGCGTCCTCCTGAGATTATTTTTAGTCCAAGCTTCACACAGCACAGAAGAAATTTGTGAAATATTTTTCCCGATCCTCAACACTTCTTCACTGGCAATCTGTGCATCCCGTCAGTAAACAGACTGATCAGAGCCCGTGTGGTATAGGCGTTGAGGTCATCAGGCTGCTGTGGACGTGCAGTGATATGTATCGCTCATGCTCTGCTTTACACACCCTGCTTTTACAGCAGACCAATCACAGGCAATCATTCAACCTATCGATCTGTGCTGTAATTAGATTTTAGTCAGTCAAATCAGCAACATCAACATATGAAAAGCATGAAATAATTACGAAATCATCTCATCCAGATGATCTGGACACCTGACTGATGTCTCTGTGGATCTTCTTCTTTTCCTTTCGACTGTTCCCTTCAGGGGTCGTCACAGCAAACCATCCGCCTCCATCTCACCCTATCCTCTGTATCTTCTACTCTTACTCCAACTACCTTCATGTCCTCCTTCACCACATCCATAAATCTTCTCTGACCACAGTGCAGCTACCGCTTACATCTACTGCCTACTGCTTGCTAATGCTTAACAAAATTGAGTTATGTTGTATTAATTTGAGCAACTTATTGCTATTTAGAATTAATAAATGCAACTTGGCATAATTATATTTATGTAATTATTATAACATAATTATCTTCTTTTCCTTTCGGCTGATCCCTTCAAGTGTCACCACATCGAATCATCTGTCACAATCTTCATGGAAGTCATATTAATGATCGGCAAGTTTGATCTGGCATAGGTTTTTACGTCGGATGCCCTTCCCACAACCCTTTAGCTAGGGGCAGAAACATGCTGACAGCTATGCAGCTACTCTTATTGAAAGGCAGAAATGGTTCTTTTACATGAACCTCACACCATAGACAGTGAGAGACACAGCCGGCCTTTATAACCCAGTTAGTGCACTGATGGGGACAGTGACAACCTTGTGGGGATTGGGACTCGAACCCCCAACCTTAGGATCAGCGATCCAGCACCTTTACCATCAGGCCACCACTGCCCTCTAATATAATATAATTATATACTACATAATTAAGTAATTATAGTGTAATGGAAGTGCAATTACGAATTGTCGAGCATGATTAAACAGTTAGTTGAACGTGACGTAGTTTACTGTTGCTTAGCACTACTTAATGATAATTTAACAGTAGTGTTAGCATAATGTAGTGCAACTTATCATCACTGTGTTAAGTATAACTTAAATATAACTCCATGTCATGTAGTGTAACGAAGGTCAGCATTACTAAGTAATTGTGAAATTTAGTTGAAATTGGTGTAATTTACTGCTACTTGGTGTGTGTGAAAGACACTTAGCATAGCCTAATGCTACATCGCATTATTTAGCATAAATAACTTAGCATAACCTTGCATAACTTGTGTAACCTGGTTTATCTGAGTGTAATTTAGACTTAATTAGTGTAACTAACGATAACAGGGTTACTAATAGTACAGTGGAACCTCGCCTTATGATTATCCCAACAAACAAAAAATCCAGGTTACAAAAAACATTTCCCTAAATTTTTTGTCTCTGGATACGAAACAAGTTCATGTTACGAAAGCACCATCTCAAAAATTCAAACAATGCACGAGTTGCTCCCCCATTGACTATCTCCCAACATCCCGCCCCGCTGGCCTGCCATTGGCTAGGAGGGAAGACGCAGCTCACTCCCATTGGCTATTATGGAGCTGTATCTCCATAATACCCACGATGCTTTTCGTGTAAGGGACAGAGTTGCTGTTTCATGAGTTTTTTGAGTGTGCTCATTGCAACTTTATTTTTTGGTTCAAGCTTGCATAAACATTCGTAAGATTATAACCCTGCTAGGACGTGGTCAACATGAAGTAAGTACCTTAAAAGGTATGCTTTTATCATTTTCAAAGGGTTTAGGGGGTAGTATTGGGGGTCTTGGAATGAATCACGCGTTTTACATGTAAAATGTGGTTCTACTTACGAAAAATCCAGGTTACGAAACCATCTCTGCAATGGATTAATTTCATAAGGTGAGGTTCCACTGTACTTTAGTGGAAATTAGTCTAACTTAGTATAATTTAATATTACGTAGTGTTTGTAAATGTAATTTGTCATAGCTCAGTGTAACTTGAGGTTCTTGTCAAAAATAATGTGGTGCTGTACAGAAACTTTTTCCGAAATCTCTCACCGTTGCAGCTTCACGCAATCCAAAGTAACTCACAGAGCTTGTGAACGCATTTGATTTCAAATCAGCAGATTAATGTAATATGGAAAGAGTCTCACGGCAAAAGTACATAGACACAGAAATGCATGAATTTCATGGTTGTAATTTTAAGTAGAGAAGCAGCCATCATGCTTTAGTTCTGAAATAATTGGTATTAATTACAGCGGACCGGACCAGCCAAGCTGAACAGGACAATTCGAGGAGTCTAGCGTCTGTTTTGACCGAAGAAGGAGCGAGCAATCGGAGAGATCTGCTAACGTAGGCATGTCACCTGCAGAACCGCATTCCAAGCACTTCAAGTCTTCGAAGTGACTTTTGCAGTTCAGGTTGGTTGGATGGTGCAATCCTGAATCCTCCACTCGCCTGTTCATTTCACTTCTGAAAATAATTGAGAATGCAGTGCATCATTCAGGTTAAAAAAGCAAAGGAGGTTGTTTTACCGTGAGCAGGAAGACACATTAGTGTTTCTGGCTATCTCTTATCAGAGCTCCGCAGCTGCAGGAAGAACGAAATTCGTTTCCACAACCAGGATGAGTAAAGACATAAAAACATTGCAGCTTCTTAAAGAGAAATTGTGTTCTGCACCTTTCCTATATATTTATATAATATAAATATATATACAGGTATAACCCGACTTAAGACATTTTGAGTTAAGTCATTCTTGAATATACGTCGGTCTTAAAAAAAATATATGGCAAAATTAAAAAATAATAAAATTTAACTCATTAAAATCAGATATTATAAATTACAGTAAACCCCTGCCTATTCGCGGTTCACTGTTCGTGGCCCTGCATACCCACAGATTTTGCTCTCAAAGGAATTTTTTAATAATGTTTTTAAATTAGCGCAGTGCTTCTCAATTATTTTCTGTGACACCCCCCTCTAGGAAGAAAAAAAAACATTTCACACCCCCCTAGCGCCCCACATACAACTATAAATAGTATAGCGATCCCTCACTTTCCGTGGTTAATTGGAACCGAGATCCCCCACGACCACTGATTTCCACGAAGTACAATCGACACCCCCCCCCCCCCCGACTGATGTACATGTATATGTATATGTGTATGTAATATCAATAAATACATATTCAATGCTATAAATGCTTATAATAACAATTAAACATTCAAAACTAATACATAAGATGTAAATAAAATATAAATACACACACATACAGATGTGTGCGTGCACACACACAGATGCACACCTCACATAAAAATGTAAGTAGTTTTGATGGGGGGGGTTTTGGGTTGGGTTTTTTTTTTTTTTTGCATAATTGGCCTTGTTTTGTGTCATTTCTTTTAACTTTTTCCTCTATTCTTCCTTAATTTCCTTATATTTGTTGTACGGAAAAGTAGTGAGCACTCTCTTACGGAAGGATCTACTCAGAAAATCCTCTCTCTCTCTCTCTCTCTCTCTCTCTATATATATATATATATATATATATATATATATATATGTGTGTGTGTGTGTGTGTGTGTGTGTGTGTGTGTGTGTGTGTGTGTGTGTGTGTGTGTGCGTGCGTGTGTGTGGTATAGGTATAAGGGGCAGTAGTGGTCTAGTGGTATAGGGCACTGGATCGCTGATCCAAAGGTTGGGGGTTCGAGTACCACTCTCCACAAGGTTGTCACTGTCCCCCCAGTGCGGCTAACTGGGTTATCAAAGGCGGGCCATGTCTCTCACTGTCTATGGTGTGAGACATGTAAAAGAACCATTGCTGACTTTCGTAAAGAGTAGCTGCAAAGTTGTCAGCGTGTTTCTGTCCCTTGCTAAAAAGGGTTGTGACAGGAAGGGCATCCGACGTAAAAAACCTCTGCCAAATCAAACGAATCAGATGATTTGCTGTGGCAACTCCCGAGTAAAAGGGAAAAGGCCGAAAGGAAGACAGAAATATATATATACTAGTCGTTCTCAAAAAAAATTGTGCATATTGTGATAAAGTTCATGATTTTCTGGAATGTACTGATAAAAATTAGACTTTCATATATTTTAGATTCAGAGATGTAAGACAGTGGTGAGGTGTGCTGTCGGTGTGACAGAAGAGTTCAAGGTGGAGGTGGGACTGCATCAAGGGTCAGCTCTCAGCCCCTTCTTGTTTGCGATGGGGATGGACAGGCTGACAGACGAGGTTAGACAAGAATCTCCATGGAATATGATGTTTGCATATGACATCGTGATCTGTAGTGAGAGCAGAGAACAAGTGGAGGAAAATCTAGAGAGGTGGAGGTATGCCCTGGAAAGGAGGGGAATGAAGGTTAGTCTCAGTAAGACAGAATACACGTGACGACAAGGACCCAAGAGGAACGGTGAGGTTACAGGGGGCAGAGATAAAGAAGGTGGAGAATTTTAAGTACTTGGGCTCAACAATCCAGAGCAATGGAGTGTGTGGAAAAGAGGTGAAGAAGCGCGTGCAGGCAGGTTAGAATGGATGGAGAAAAGTGTCCGGTGTGATGTATGATAGGAGAGTATCGGCAAGAATGAAGGGAAAAGTGTACAAGATGGTGTTGAGGCCAGCAATGTTGTATGGTTTAGAAACTCTCTTTGGGAGTAACGAGGATGGATAGGATCAGGAATGAGCACATCAGAGGGACAGCACATGTTAGATGTTTTGGAGACAAAGTCAGAGATGCTAGATTGAGATGGTTTGGACATGTACAGAGGAGGGATAGTGAGTATATTGGTAGTAGGATGCTGAGGTTGGAACTACCAGGCAGAAGGCCAAGAGGAAGACCAAAGAGAATTTATGAGCGATTTATGGATGTGGTGCAGGCGGACATGAAGGTAGTTGGAGTAAGAGTAGAAGATGCAGAGGATAGGGTGAGATGGAGGCAGATCATTTGCTGTGGCAACCCCTGAAGGGAACAGCCAAAAGGAAAAGAAGAAGAAGACACACAACTGAAGTAGTTCAAGCCTTTTATTGTTTTAATATTGATAATTTTGGCAAAAAAGTCAAGAAAAACCAAAAATCCCTATCTCAAAAATTTAGCATGTTTCATCTGACCAATAAAACAAAAAGTGTTTTTAATAGAAAAAAAAGTCAACCTTCAAATAATTATGTTCAGTTATGCACTCAATACTTGGTCGGGAATCCTTTTGCAGAAATGACTGCTTCAATGCGGCGTGCCATGGAGGCAATCAGCCTGTGGCACTGCTGAGGTGTTATGGAGGCCCAGGATGCTTCGATAGCGGCCTTAAGCTCATCCACAGTGTTGGGTCTGGTGTCTCTCAACTTTCTCTTCACAATATCCCACAGATTCTCTATGGGCTTCAGGTCAGGAGAGTTGGCAGGCCAATTGAGCCCAGTAATACCATGGTCAGTAAACCATTTAGCAATGGTTTTGGCACTGTGAGCAGGTGCCAGGTTGTGCTGAAAAATGAAATCTTCATCTCCATAAAGCTTTTCAGCAGATGGAAGCATGAAGTGCTCCAAAATCTCCTGATAGCTAGCTGCATTGACCCCGCCCTTGATAAAACACAGTGGACCAACACCAGAAGCTGACATGGCACCCCAGACCATCACTGCCTGTGGGTACGTGACACTTGAACTTCAGGCATTTTGGCATTTCCTTCTCCCCAGTCTTCCTCCAGACTCTGGCATCTTGATTTCTGAATGACATGCAAAATTTGCTTTCATCCAAAAAAAGTACTTTGGACCACTTGTTTCCCCTTGTCGGTGATCACTTCCCCACTGATGGATTTAAGGGGTGCTGTTTTGCTCTGAGTTGGTCCGAGAGCTTTCATGATGCCATCATACATGCCTCTGATGTTACCTGTGTCCGCTGCAGTCTGGATGTTTTGACTAAGCTCTTGCCAATACTCGTTGGCACATTTCCTTGCCGTCTGTTGGACTCTTAATGTCTTAAGGGTCTTTTCGCTTGGAGAACACTTATATTCAGCAAGGGTCGCCCATTTTGCTTCCATAACGGGGTCATCTCTGCGGAGTTTGCATCGAACCAGTCAGGGCTCTGGAAGGTCTTTTTTCTGAAGATGGCTAGTGCTGATGTATGAATATACTCTCGTAGGTGAATCCAGGTGTCTGATGCTGTACTCTAAGGATTTTTTGTGGAGATATCTTCTTCGGCGGTCTTTGCAAATTCCTCAATCTTTGCTTCTTGTTGCATCTTGATGGTGTTGATACGAGGCTTCCCTTGAGGCTTGGCGCAGTGAAGTGTCCATGGTGTCAGGCAGATCTTGCAGCATACAAGAGAGTGGTCTGTGTCATAGTCTGTGCTGTGACAGGTGCGGGTAAGAACCACGTGTTTGAGGCTTGTGCGCCTGATGATGATCATGACAAGCTGGTGCCAGTGTTTGAACGTGGATGACGCCAGGACATTCAGTGTTGTAGCTTCATCTGGAAAAAGGTGTTGATCACACACAAGCCGTGGTAAGAGCAAAACTCTAGTAGACGCTGTTCGTTGTTATTGACCTTGCCAACTCCAAAGGAACCAAGGCAGGAGGGCCAGGAGTTTTGGTTGGCACCCACCCTGGCATTAAAGTCAGTCAGGAAGGATGAGTTGTTCTTTATGACGACATTCATGTTGGAGTAGAATTCATCTTTAGCCTCAGGTGTTGATGTCAGAGTGGGAGCGTAAGCATTAATGAGGGAGATTGGACCATCAGAGGTGTAGATGTGGAGAGTCAGCAGTCATTCACATCCCTTGTTGCCTGGTTCAACCAACTTCAACAAGGTGTTCCTGACTGCGAAGCTCACCCCGTGTTCTCTACGATGCTCAGTGCTCTTTCCTTTCCAGAAAAAGGTACAGTCCTTTTCTTTCAGCCTTCCAGAGTCTACTAGATGAGTCTCCTGTAAGGCGACGATATCTATCTTCAATTGCAAAAGCTTATGGTTGATGACGGCAGTCTTTCTTGTATCGCTAATGTTCTGGAGATCATCAAGTCCGGTGGTCATGGTGCGTGGGGCGGACGTTCCAGGTTCCCAATTTAACAGCTGGTCTCTTGCTTTTGCTTGTTCATATTCTCTTGTTTGGTGCGGGTTGCAGTCTGCTTGTCGGTTGTTACCTAATCCCCATACACCCAAAGAGGAAGACAGACCGTGGCAGGAGAGCACCTTCTTGACCGTGGACTGCTGGCTTAGGCGGGCGGTAACTGTTTTTTAATGGCCATTTTCAGATAAATAAAGGGTCCCTTAAATCACATAAAATAGTTAAAATCAAGAGATTAAAGTAAAATGCTTCTGAAACAATTAAAGTAAACTAAAATATTTATGATGCAGGTGATAGCATCCAACTGAATCCCCTCAACTCCCATTAACCTCACATTAGCCCCTCTGGTCATATATATTGACTCTAAAACCGTGTTGTAAACAAGAGATCAGAGCTGCTACATCATATACAAGTACATGCCGAACAATAGTAAAACAAAGTATAAAGGAAGCAGGTGACTGCTGAGTATCCTGAATACAATAATATTGTACAAATGTTCAGAGAGAATTTCAACTCCATTTCCCAGAATGCTCTTCAGTGTAAAGTTGTTGATTAAATTAAATGTGAGGTGGAATAGGAATAAAACACATCTACCCTGTTTTATCATCCCCCGGACGCTCAGTGTATTCAGGATGAAAAATCCGGATTTCTCTTTTGGTTAAAATTTGGAAAATCAAACATCTGACTGAACGTCCACGTTGAGCTTCAAGTTTTACTAAAATTACCAAAAGTGAGCTCAGGTTGGAAATCCAGTCATAATGTTCAGGGTGAGGAATGGCGGGATTTGTAAACTACTGTTTGTTGGTTTTATTCCGATGTTTTCCTCCTCACTCTCCTGTAAATATGACAAATAATTTATTTTCCGGTTTATAATAAATCACTCATTCATCCTTGAGAGGAAGAGAAAGACAAACAGAAGAAAGTTGGAGATGTGTGTTGTGAGCTGGAAGGCTGTAAATCTTTAATTTAACACTGAAGCCTGTGTTTCATCTTAATATTCATATAATGGATTTCAATACATGGTTCTGCTTTTAGCAGGCATTTTATTTGACGTACTGTTTATTCCTCTGCTGTACATCAGATATATCCATCCTTCTTTTATCCAGGTCACTGATCCCACACAAAAGAGAGAGGACCAAGAAATATTCAATATGCACTCGGATTTAATGCTCGTAAACTAAAATACAGTCAACAATTTTCAAAACCTTTCTGACCCACTTTTAAACTGAGAGCTTGACATCCTAGAAGAAGGAGAAAAAGAACAAGAAGGAGGAGGAGGGGGAGGAGGAGGAGGAGAAGGAGAAGAAGAAGAAGAAGAAGAAAAAGAAGAAAATAATGAGAAGGAGAAGAAAAGGGAAAAGAAGAGAAGAAGAAAGAGAAGAAGAAAATGATGATGAAGCAGAAGATAAAGCAGGAGGAGGAGACGAAGAAGAAGAGAATAAAGAGAAGAAAAGAAGGAGAAGAAGGAGAAGAGAAGAAGAAGAAGAAGAAGATAAAGGAGAAGAAGAAGAAGAAGAAGAAGAAGAAGGGAAGGAGGAGGAGAAGAAGAAGATGATGATGATGAAGAAGAAGATAAAAGAGGAGGAGGAGAAGAAGAAGGAGAAGAAGAAGAAGAAGAAGAAGAAGAAAATAATAAAGAGAAGAAAAGAAGGAGAAGAAGTACAAAAGGAAGAAGGAGAAGAAGGAGGAGGAGGAGGAGGAGGAGGAGGAGGAGTGGAGGAAAGGAAGAATAAGGAGAAGAAGAAGAAGAAGAAAAAAGGAAGAAGAGGAGGAGGAGGAGGAGGAGGAGGAGGAGGAGGAGAAGTGAATATTGGGGGGAATGCAGGGTCTGACTGATGGTAAAAACAGAGAAGTGATTTCTCCTCTGAGCGCTGATGAGTTTCCCCCTCCCACTGTTTTCTGACCACGCAAGGACCAAACTGCCGAGTGTGCAGGTCCACCTTCCTCTGATCTTTGTGAAAACTGGACTTTCTCCTCCTGCAGACGCTTCATGTTTATATAAATAAGGGTTTGGGTTTTTTTTATCAGATCTGTGGGCCGCAATTCAACTCCGTGTACCGGCAGTAAAAGTGAATAAATAAATAAATGTTGATGCATAAATTTCCAACAGTTATCTACTTACTTTATTTATTTATTTATTTATTTGTTTATAACTTAAAATATATTTATTATTTATGACTATCTATCTATTTGTCTATCTCTAAATTGAATGAAGATTAAAGCGCGCATCCCCCACAGCCACTTTATTTATTTCATTATTAAATACTCAGTCTTTTAAACAGTACCGCAGGATGTTAGATAGACAGACAGACAGACAGACAGACAGGCAGACAGACAGATAGATAGATAGATAGATAGATAGATAGATAGATAGATAGATAGATAGATAGACATTATTTGTATTTAATTCTGGAAGTTAAATGTTTTTATAGAATGACGTAAATCAGTAATTTGAATGAGCTTAATAATAAACAATTAAAGTAAATAATAAACGATTAAAGTAAATAATAAATGATAATTTTTTTGTAATGAATGATAAATACATTTTGCTCCTCCATGCCGCTCAGGAACTCATTTATAAATTTGGTTGAATTTTTTTTTCCCCATCAGGAACACCCACCCCTTTCCTCGCAGCGGCCGTGAGGATTGTGACGTGACCCAGTTGATATAAATTCGGAGGTTTTAAGGGTGATTAGATCACAGTCGGCCACAGACGAGACGAGACGGTGGTGGAGAGATATGAAGTCATCCAGACGTCACTGTTGCTCAGGAGTGGAATCAATCCATGTGAAGTATGGATATGAAACTGTAGTTCACAAATGCTGACCTCTGCCCTTAGTCTAGCTTCCACAATTCTTTCCCATAACTTCATCGTATGGCTCATCAACTTTATCCCTCTGTAGTTGCCACAACTCTGCATGTCTCCCTTGTTCTTAAAAATGAGTACAAGCACACTTCTCCACTCCTCCAGCATCTGCTCACTCTCTAGGACCTTGTTGAATGTTCTTGTCAGAAAATCTTCTGCTACCTCTCCTAGACACTTCCATACCTCCACCGGTATGTCATCAGGACCAACTGCCTTTCCATTCTTCATCCTCTTCAATTCCCACCTCACTTCACCCTTACTGATCTTTGCTACATCCTGCTCCTCAATGGTCACCTCTTCTACTCTTTTTACTGTCTCATTTTCCTCATTCATCAGCTCTTCAAAGTACTCTTTCCATCTTCCCACTACATTTGTGTCATCAGTCAATACATTTCCCTCTCTGTCCTTTATCAATCTAACTTGCTGCACATCCTTCCCATCTCTATCTCTTTGCTGTGCCAACCTGTATAGATCATTTTCTCCCTCCTTACTGTCCAACCTATCATACAAGTCATCATACGCCCTCTGTTTGGCCTTAGCCACTGCTACTTTCGCCTTACGCTGTGTCTCCCTGTACTCCTGTTTACTGTCTTCGGTCCTCTCTATGTCCCACTTCTTCTTAGCTAACCTCTTCCTTTGTACACACTCCTGCACTTCCTCATTCCACCACCAAGTCTCCTTATCTACTTTCCTTCCAGAGGACACACCAAGTACTCTCCTACCTGTGTCCCTGATCATATTTGCTGTGGTTGTCCAGTCATTTGGAAGCACTTCCTGACTACCCAAAGCCTGTTTCAACTCCTCTTTGAAGACAACACGACACTCTTCCCTTTTCAGCTTCCACCACTTTGTCTTCTGCTCTGCCTTTGCCTTTTTCACCTTCCTCACCATCAGTGTCATCCTGCACACCACCATCCTATGCTGTTTGGCAACACTCTCACCCGCTACTACTTTGCAGTCACTGACTTCCTTCAAATTACTTCGCCTACACAAGCTATAGTCTACCTGTGTGCTCCTACCTCCACTTTTATAAGTCACCCGATGCTCCTGTTTCTTCTGGAAGAAAGTATTCACCACAGCCATTTCCATCCTTTTTGCAAAATCGATCAACATCTGTCCTTCTGCGTTCCTGTCCTGGATACCAAACCTGCCCATCACTTCCTCGTCCCCTCTGTTGCCTGCACCAACATGTCCATTGAAGTCTGCACCAATGACCACTCTTTCACCTCTGGCGGTATTCTGCATCACTTCATCTAAGTCACTCCAGAATCTCTCCTTCTCTTTTAGCTCACATCCTGTCTGTGGGGCATAAGCACTAACAACATTGAGCATTACTCCTTCAATTTCTAACTTGAGACTCATCACTTTGTCTGACACTCTTTTCACTTCTAGAACATTCCTGACAAACTCCTCCTTCAAGATGACTCCTACTCCATTTCTCTTCCCATCCACACCGTGATAAAATAGCTTAAACCCTGCTCCTAAGCTTCTAGCCTTGCTACCTTTCCACCTGCTCTCCTGAACACACAGTATGTCCACCTTCCTCCTCTGCATCATGTCAGCCAGCTCTCTATCTTTTCTTTGCATAGTTCCAACATTCAAAGTCCCCACTCTCAGTCCTCGACTCATGCCTTTCCTCTTCTCTCTCTGCCTACGGACACGCCTCCCGCCTCTCCTTCTTTGATGTCTTCGACCAACAGTAGTCCAATTTCCATCAGCACCCTGTTGATTGACAGCACTGATGGCAGTCGTTGTTAACCCGGGCCTCGACCGATCCGGTATGGGGGTAATACTTCTGATTTACATCATAAAAGTTTGGCATTGGTTTTACGTCGGATGCCCTTCCTGACACAACCCTCTGCATTTCTCCGTGCTTGGGACCGGCATAAGGGGGAGAGACACTAGTTAGTGCCAACCCCCACCCTCGCCTCATGGCTGCATCGAAAAAAAAAAGTACTGGATTCAAACAGTAAAAGGGTTTGTCATACATACCAACTGGCAAATTATTACCATTTATTCTATTTTATAATAAACACTTTTTTTCTTTACTTGGCAGTGGTGGCCTAGTGGTATAGGGTGCTGGATGGCTGACCCTAAGGTTGGGTGTTTGAGTCCCACTCTCGACAAGATTGTCACTGTTCCCCCAGTGCACTGACTGGGTTATCAAAGGCCGACCGTGTCTCTCACTGTCTATGGTGTGAGGTTCATGTAAAAGAACCATTGCAGACTTTCGACAAGAAGAGCTGCAAAGCCATCAGCGTGTTTCTGCCCTACGATGGCCCAGCGAGCCGTCCAGAATGGACTCTGCCCTCGCCCGGAGTCAGCTGGGATGGGCGCCAGCCTCCCTGTAACCCTAATTAGGATTAAGCGGTCTAGAAAATGAACCGAGAGGATGAACTGAGAACTGTTTTTCCTTTTCAAGATTGATGGCGGAGGCTCTGCCTCACCCTTCTCTTCTGAATGGACGCCACTGCTTTACACCCTTTTCTTAAATGCTATAAATAAACATGCGTTACATGTTTGAGGGAAATATTTTGTTATTTAGTCTGAGCATTTGAAAAATGTTAATTGCCTTCAAAGTGACAGGTTTTGGTATACCATCAGTTATTATAGCAATTATAACCTATCAGAACTGAAAAAATAATAAACCTGGGGTGAGAAGCTGCGCTGCTATCAATTAATCAATTCCTTCTGACCAATCAGATTACAGAACTGAGGAGCAGATCATTAACAATGTTTCCCGCGGGCGATATTTTGTATAATGATGGTGTGGACACTGAACTGAAAGAGGAGGTTTTATTTTAGATCCAGGAGTCAGATGGGTGACATCATACAGACACTAGACTTTTTTCCCATCATGCCAAGCGAGTGCTCTGCTCTACCCCTTCTCCCAACTGAAATCGCTTTCATTTATCGCTGCTGTTCTTGTGGCGCTTCAGTAGATTGCATTATGTCGTTCCGTCCAAGGCGCCTTTAATTTGTTTGTGTGGGGTTGATTTTTGTTTTTGTTCTCTCTTTTTTTGCGTGCGAAAAGACTGGGGGATAACAGATGGGCGTTTTATCATCACGCTGACGTGGAATCCTGTTTAGGAGTATGCGCGTGCATTGCGTGATAACTCTGACTTTGATTCCTCCTCGTCTATTCCTGGGAGAAATGCAGCTCGTCAGACAAATGCGAGGCTCGACTCGTGCTAATAACGTAATTTAGAAATAAGAGCTGATAAGTGCAGAGTGATGGGAAGATGCAGCTGGAGTTACTCAAGCAGAAGCTTCATCTCTTCTCTCCATCTCTCTGTGTGTCATTGTGCATCACCAGGGGAAACACAGCTGACATCGCTCAACTGAAACATGTCCCTCCTGCCGTCTATACTGGAGATATAAATATATATTCCTTTCGTGCCCTGGTGTGTCAGTGAGCTGCATCTGGAACATCTGGATCATGGTAAAGGCCAATTCTGCCCCAGGACCTGAGATGGAAAAACATCTCAGTGGATTTGCTGCTGAAGAAAGATTTTCTTTTTTACTTTGTATGCCGAACGGCGAGTTTGCCTTTTCTTCCATGTGTTGGCATGGGTTTCCTCTGGGTACTCAGGTTTTCTCCCACAGTCCAAAAACTAATCACTTTCAGGCTAATCACCCCAAGAGTGAGAGTGAATGTGAAAGCATGTGTGTGTGTGTGTGTGTGTGTGTGTGTGTGTGTGTGTGTGTGTGTGTGTGTGTGTGTGTGTGTTGGCCCTGTAATAGCCTGGCAAGCTGCTCATCCCTGCCATCACCCAGAGTTGACTGAGATGGGTGCCAGACTCCCCGTGACCCTAATTAGGTTTAAGCGGTTCAGAAAATGAATGAATGAACTTTATCCAGTTGCACAGGAGAAGAGTGCAAGGCTCTGTCAAGCAGGACAACATGTTGGCAACAAACCAATCAATGACAAGAGACCGAGTACCTGAACTCAATCAGGACTGAGGAGGGGCAAGACTCAAATTTGAAAGAGAACCTGCTATCTATATGATGATCTGTTCTCCATACAAGCTTCGAACTGAGGACTGGATCTGGAATGCTGGGTCAACTTAGCAATGAACCGCTGCTTCTTCTTCTTCTTCTTGACGTTTATCGGATTACTTGCCTTCTCTCAGCCTCATATTTTTACAGCGAGTTTCAGTGAAGCACGTGCTGCAAAATCAGGAAGTTCACAGGAAGTTAGAACTTGTGTAGAAGAAAAGTGCAAATGGTATTCAGGGAAGAGGGCCCCCTGCAGGTGGCATTAAATTATTCATTCAATCATTCATTCATTCATTTACAAAGCCACTTAAATCTAATTAGGGTTGCAGGGAGGCTGGCATCCATTTCAGCCAACTCTGGGTTCGGGAAGGAAACACCCTGGACAGTTCGCTTGACCATTGCAGAGCCAACACACACACACAACCATTTACACTCTCTGTCACACCTAGGGGTTATTTTGAACAGCCTATCAGCCTACTGTGCGCGTTTTTGGACCCAGAGGAAAGCTCGGGGACAAACACAAATACCACAAAGAAACTCCCCAAGCTCAGACCTTCTTGCTGTGAGACAGAGGTGCATACCACTGTGCTACCATGCTGCCTAAATTATCCATCAAACTGGTTAAGAACCCTGAAAGCGCTGCTGAACGTCATTAACAAAGTGCCTAGTCCACAGGGAGCCATGTGGTATGAATGACGCAGCAGTCCATGAGAAGCCATGGGACTAATTGGCCAAACTCTCACGAGAGGGATGGATGGTGCACATTCACCCAAAAGTGATTGTTAAAGGTCTGTGGCATGCATGCACGAGCAGTTCGTAAAGATGTGAGTGGGTTCAGGCTCGATTACGCCCCTTCTGGTTGTTGTTGGTCAGGAGACAGGGACACTTGGTTGGGTGGGAACTGGCTATGATTAAATCGAGGAAAATAAATATCAAGCAATTATGAAAGGGAAAAAGGTCTTCGTGACAGGTTCTTGATTGAGCAGCATCTAGTGGGAGGTTCCAGATTGCAACCAACTAAAGCCTGGATACTGAAACATGGCGAGCAAGATGGCGCCCTCCGTGACAGAGAACCTGCTCCCCGAGTAGCTACAAGCCTCTACAGCTGATTTTTCTATAACTTTAACTTTGAGCATTTCCTGAGATAATGGAGACTTTGGGAAGCTCAGTGCGTGGATTCCATATGTTTCCCCGCAGGTGTTGTTATTATTACACTGAGTTAGTCAGGCTATAGAAGTTTTATCTGTTTTTAAGTGGAGCACCTGAAAAAAAGCTTGTTTTTTTTAATATGATAAAAATTTACCATCTGAGTAAAATCTACAGCATGAGGGAGGAGAATTTTCTGGAACAGATGGTACGAGAACAGGAAAGTCAGTTCGATCTCATTTTAGAGCAGAAAAAAGACAGAGTGTATTATATAATGTAAAGAGTTCTTAAATTATAAACTGTGCTGCAGTAAAAATAAAAACATGGGCGGTAATGAGATGCAACAAGTCAGTCAGTCGTTTCCACAGAACTCCGAATGTCATGCGCCTGACAGCCGGGAAACGCTGCCGCTGCACAGATCCATCACACATCTGTTCTTACACTGCGGTAGGATACGGAGCAGGACATGGAGAAGAATATCCTTCATTTCATCTCTCTCTCTCTCTCTATCACCCTCTCGTTTCATCACTCCCTCACTCTCTCACTCTCTCACTAGCTCACTTCATCACTCATTTCCGTGACTCACTCACTTCATCACTCTCTCAATCACTTACTCTTTTATTCACTTCTGTGAGTTCTTTGCCTCACCATCTCCTTCCTGGTTTCTGTTTATTTTTTCCAGTGGAATAAAAGTTGCTAAACTTTTCATAGCATCCTCCTGAAAGTCTCCTTGTTCTTGTCAGAAGCATTTAGTTCAATGTTTGTTTGTTGTTAATTTATTCACATCCCAAGTGTGAAACGGGGCATACTGATCACAGCAAAGAACAAAAGGCAAGAAGACGCTTCTGACCTTCGCAACAGATGCCACAGAAATGCAGCAAGGTGCACAAAGCCTCCACACACACACACTCTCACACACACACACACACACACACACCCACACACACACACACACAGGCATTTAGTAAGGTATATGTCAGTGCATGAGGCTTTCATAATGAAAGGATAAACTGTGCCCTTTCCCAGGTTGCTCTGAGGCTTCATTACAGTGTTGCTTTGTTACTAAACAGAAAGAACGCCAGAGTCAGTCAATCTGTACAGCACACTGCTAAATTCCGAAAATAACAACTTTCAGTTCAATTATCTCAGGATCTGTCCACACACACACACACACACACACACACACACACACACACACACACACACACACACACACACACACACACTTACAAACAGTCACACACACTAACTCACACTCTCACACACGCACACTCTGATACACTCTCACACACTCAAACACACTCAAAACACAAACACATACACACTCACTCTCACACACTCACTCTAACACACTTACACACACCCACACACACTCTAACACACTTACAAAGAATCACACACACACTAACACACTCTCACAAACTCACACATATTCAAACATATAAACACACACCCACACACACTCACACATGCACACTCTCACACACTCTCGCACACTCACACACTCACTCTAAAACACTTACACACACTCACACACTTACAAACAGTCACACACACTAACACACACGCACACTCTCACAAACTCACACACATAAACACACACCCACA
>CM045740.1:4008787-4011287 GCA_024760905.1 Plotosus lineatus
GGAAGGACGTGCAGCAAGTTAGATTGATAAAGGACAGAGAGGGAAATGTATTGACTGATGACAGAAGTGTGCTGGGAAGATGGAAAGAGTACTTTGAAGAGCTGATGAATGAGGACAATGAGAGAGAAAAAAGAGTAGAAGAGGTGACTGTTGAGGACCAGGAAGTAGCAAAGATTAGTAAGGGTGAAGTGAGGAGGGCATTGAAGAGGATGAAGAATGGAAAGGCAGTTGGTCCTGATGAGGTATGGAAGTGTCTAGGAGAGGTAGCAGTAGATTTTCTGACAAGAACATTTAACAAGGTCTTAGAGAGTGAGAGGATGCCAGAGGAATGGAGGAGAAGTGTGCTGGTGCCCATTTTTAAGAACAAGGGAGACGTGCAGAGTTGTGGCAACTACAGAGGGATAAAGTTGATGAGCCATACGATGAAGTTATGGGAAAGAATAGTGGAAGCTAGACTAAGGGCAGAAGTCAGCATTTGTGAACAACAGTTTGGTTTCATGCCCAGAAAGAGCACCACAGATGCAGTGTTTGCCTTGAGGATGTTAATGGAGAAGTACAGAGAAGGTCAGACGGAGCTGCATTGTGCCTTTGTGGATCTGGAGAAAGCATATGACAGGGTGCCGAGAGAAGAACTGTGGTATTGCATGAGGAAGTCTGGAGTGGCAGAGAAGTATGTTAAAGTGGTGCAGGACATGTATGAGAGATGTAAGACAGTGGTGAGGTGTGCTGTCGGTGTGACAGAAGAGTTCAAGGTGGAGGTGGGACTGCATCAAGGGTCAGCTCTCAGCCCCTTCTTGTTCGCTATGGTGATGGACAGGCTGACAGACGAGGTTAGACAAGATTCCCATGGACTATGATGTTTGCAGATGACATTGTAATCTGTAGTGAGAGCAGAGAACAAGTGCAGGAAAATCTAGAGAGGTGGAGGTATGCCCTGGAAAGGAGGGGAATGAAGATTAGCCTCAGTAAGACAGAATACATGTGCATGAATGCCAAGGACCAAAGAGGAACGGTGAGATTACAGGGAGCAGAGATAAGAAAGGTTGAGGATTTTAAGTACTTAGGCTCAACAATCCAGAGCAATGGAGAGTGTGGAAAAGAGGTGAAGAAGCGTGTGCAGGCAGGTTGGAATGGTTGGAGAAAAGTGTCCGGTGTGATGTGTGATAGGAGGGTATCGGCAAAAATGAAAGGAAAAGTGTACAAGACGGTGTTGAGGCCAACGATGCTGTATGGGTTAGAAACAGTGGCCCTGGGGAAAAGACAGGAGGCAGAGTTGGAGGTAGCAGAGATGAAAATGTTGAGGTTCTCTTTGGGAGTAACGAGGATGGATAGGATTAGGAATGAGCACGTCAGAGGGACAGCATATGTAAGACGTTTTGGAGACAAAGTCAGAGAGGCTATATTGAGATGGTTTGGACATGTACAGAGGAGGGATAGTGAGTATATTGGTAATAGGATGCTGAGGCTGGAACTACCAGGCAAAAGGCCTAGAGGAAGACCAAAGAGACGATTCATGGATGTGGTAAAGGAGGACATGAAGGTCGTTGGTGTAAGAGAAGAAGATGCAAAGGATAGGGTGAGATGGAGGCAGATGATTCGCTGGGGCGACCCCTGAAGGGAAAAGCCGAAAGGAAAGAAGAAGACACACTCATTCACACACACACACAACCACCCACACACACTCACACACACTCACAGACAACCACACAAATACATACACACGCACACTCACATGTTCAAACACACACTCACACACACACGCAATCACTCACACACACTCACAAAGACACACACTCACAGACACTCAATCACTCTCAAACACTGATTCACACAGACCCACAAATACCATCCACTCACACACACAGACACAAACAGACTCACACACATACGCAATCACTCACACACACTCACAGGCACACACACACACACACACACACACACACACACACACACACACAACCTCACACACCCTCACACATACACACACAAACACACACACTCACTCACACACACACACACACACACACACACACACACACACACTCATGGACACACACAGTCACAGACACTCAATCACTCTCACACACTCATTCACACACACCCACAAACACCCCCACACACACACACAAACAGACTCACACTCACACACATACGCAAGCACTCACACACACTCACAGGCACACATACACACACACACACACTCACACACACACACACACACACACACACACACACACACTCACTCACTCACACACACACTCATAAAGACACAGTCACAGACACTCAATCACTCTCACACACTCATTCACACACACCCACAAACACCCCCACACACACACACACACAAATACGCTGCACACACACACACGCAATCACTCTCACACACTCACAGACACTAACACTCACAGACTCAATCACTCTTACAATCATTTATATACACACCCACAACAACCCACCCACCAACACTCGCAGACACCCACACACACACACACACACACAC
>CM045740.1:4021287-4023787 GCA_024760905.1 Plotosus lineatus
GAGGTATGGAAGTGTCTAGGAGAGGTAGCAGTAGATTTTCTGACAAGAACATTTAACAAGGTCTTAGAGAGTGAGAGGATGCCAGAGGAATGGAGGAGAAGTGTGCTGGTGCCCATTTTTAAGAACAAGGGAGACGTGCAGAGTTGTGGCAACTACAGAGGGATAAAGTTGATGAGCCATACGATGAAGTTATGGGAAAGAATAGTGGAAGCTAGACTAAGGGCAGAAGTCAGCATTTGTGAACAACAGTTTGGTTTCATGCCCAGAAAGAGCACCACAGATGCAGTGTTTGCCTTGAGGATGTTAATGGAGAAGTACAGAGAAGGTCAGACGGAGCTGCATTGTGCCTTTGTGGATCTGGAGAAAGCATATGACAGGGTGCCGAGAGAAGAACTGTGGTATTGCATGAGGAAGTCTGGAGTGGCAGAGAAGTATGTTAAAGTGGTGCAGGACATGTATGAGAGATGTAAGACAGTGGTGAGGTGTGCTGTCGGTGTGACAGAAGAGTTCAAGGTGGAGGTGGGACTGCATCAAGGGTCAGCTCTCAGCCCCTTCTTGTTCGCTATGGTGATGGACAGGCTGACAGACGAGGTTAGACAAGATTCCCCATGGACTATGATGTTTGCAGATGACATTGTAATCTGTAGTGAGAGCAGAGAACAAGTGCAGGAAAATCTAGAGAGGTGGAGGTATGCCCTGGAAAGGAGGGGAATGAAGATTAGCCTCAGTAAGACAGAATACATGTGCATGAATGCCAAGGACCAAAGAGGAACGGTGAGATTACAGGGAGCAGAGATAAGAAAGGTTGAGGATTTTAAGTACTTAGGCTCAACAATCCAGAGCAATGGAGAGTGTGGAAAAGAGGTGAAGAAGCGTGTGCAGGCAGGTTGGAATGGTTGGAGAAAAGTGTCGGTGTGATGTGTGATAGGAGGGTATCGGCAAAAATGAAAGGAAAAGTGTACAAGACGGTGTTGAGGCCAACGATGCTGTATGGGTTAGAAACAGTGGCCCTGGGGAAAAGACAGGAGGCAGAGTTGGAGGTAGCAGAGATGAAAATGTTGAGGTTCTCTTTGGGAGTAACGAGGATGGATAGGATTAGGAATGAGCACGTCAGAGGGACAGCATATGTAAGACGTTTTGGAGACAAAGTCAGAGAGGCTAGATTGAGATGGTTTGGACATGTACAGAGGAGGGATAGTGAGTATATTGGTAATAGGATGCTGAGGCTGGAACTACCAGGCAAAAGGCCTAGAGGAAGACCAAAGAGACGATTCATGGATGTGGTAAAGGAGGACATGAAGGTCGTTGGTGTAAGAGAAGAAGATGCAAAGGATAGGGTGAGATGGAGGCAGATGATTCGCTGTGGCGACCCCTGAAGGGAAAAGCCGAAAGGAAAAGAAGAAGACACACTCATTCACACACACACACAAACACCCACACACACTCACACACACTCACAGACAACCACACAAATACATACACACGCACACTCACATGTTCAAACACACACTCACACACACACGCAATCACTCACACACACTCACAAAGACACACACTCACAGACACTCAATCACTCTCAAACACTGATTCACACAGACCCACAAATACCATCCACTCACACACACAGACACAAACAGACTCACACACATATGCAATCACTCACACACACTCACAGGCACACACACACACACACACACACACACACACAACCTCACACACCCTCACACATACACACACAAACACACACACTCACTCACACACACACACACACACACACACACACACACACACACACACACACACTCATGGACACACACAGTCACAGACACTCAATCACTCTCACACACTCATTCACACACACCCACAAACACCCCCACACACACACAAACAGACTCACACTCACACACATACATAAGCACTCACACACACTCACAGGCACACATACACACACACACACACTCACACACACACACACACACACACACACACACACACACACACTCACTCACTCACACACACACTCATAAAGACACAGTCACAGACACTCAATCACTCTCACACACTCATTCACACACACCCACAAACACCCCCACACACACACACACAAATACGCTGCACACACACACACACGCAATCACTCTCACACACTCACAGACACTAACACTCACAGACTCAATCACTCTTACAATCATTTATATACACACCCACAACAACCCACCCACCAACACTCGCAGACACCCACACACACACACACACACACACACACACACACACACACACACACACACACTCACACACACACAATCACTCACACACACTCACAGACCCACACAATCACAGACACTCAATCACTCCCACACTCATTCACACACACCCACAAACACCCCCACCAACCGACACACACACACACACACACACACACACACACACACAAACACTCACACAGTCACACACATACGCACAGTCACACACACACATGCAATGACTCACACACACTAAC
>CM045740.1:4041287-4053787 GCA_024760905.1 Plotosus lineatus
ACACACACACACACATGCACGCACAAACACATGCACACCCTCTCACTCACACACACACACACGCACTCAGACATCCACACACACTCACACCCACACACACACGCACACTCACTCATGCATGCAATCGCTCACACACACTCCCACAGACACATACACATTGCAACACACACTCACACACACACTCTCTCACACATGCGCACATACACACACACAAACACACGCACGCACTCACACACACACACACACATTCACACACTCACACACACACACACTCACACACTCACACACATTCAAACACACACATGCACACTCACACACAAACGCAATCACTCACAAACACTCACAACCACCTACACACTCACACACACACGCTCTCACATTCGCACACATACACACATACATAAACACACACACCCAAAAAACAAACACACGCTCACATCGTCAACCACACACACACACACACACACAGACACAGAGACAGACTGGCACACACAGACCCAATCACTCAGACACACACACAGACACTCAGAGACTGAATCACTCTCATACACTCATTCACACACACCCACAAACACCCCTAACCCCCACACACACACACACAGACACACATACACACACTCACACACACACACTCACATACATTCAAACACACACATGCACACTCACACACAAACGCAATCACTCACACACACTCACAACCACCCACACACTCACACACACTCTCTCACATTCGCACACATACACACACACACACACATTCACACACTCACACATACACACACACACACACACACACACACTCACACACATTCAAACACACACATGCACACTCACACACAAACGCAATCACTCACACACTCACAACCACCCACACACTCACACACACTCCCTCACACTCGCACACATACACACATACATAAACACACACACACACAAACACACACACACACTCACTCACACACACGCAATCACATGTTCAAACACACCCACCCACACACACTCACAGACACACACACACTCACAAACACTCAATCACTTTCACACACTCATTCACACACACCCACAAACACTCACACACACACTCACACACACGCAATCACTCACACACACTCACACACTCACACTCTCAGACACACTCAATCACTCTTACACACTCATTCACATAAACCCACAAACACCCACTCATCCACACACACAATCACACACATTCACACTCACACACACTCCCACAGACATATACAGACAGCAACACACACTCACACACACTCTTTCACACTCGCACATACACACACACACACACACACACACACAAACACACACACACATTCACACCCAAGCACACACACACACACACACACACACACACACACACACACACACACACACGCACACGCACACTCACAGACTCACACTCACTTTCACATGTTCAAACACACACACTCACAAACACTCAATCACTCTCATACACTCATTTACATACACCCACAAACACCCCCACACACACACACACACACATACACACACTCACACACACACACTCACGGACTCACCCTCACACATACACATACCCACACACACACTCACACTCACATGTTCAAACACACACACACACACGCACGCTGCAAGACACACACACACACACACACACACACACACACACACACTCACTCACACACGCAATCACATGTTCAAACACTCCCACCCACACACACTCACAGACACACACTCACAAACCCTCAATCACTCTCACACACTCATTCACACCCACCCACAAACACGAACACACACTTACTCACACACAAGCAATCACTCACACACACTCACGGACTCACACATACACATACACACATGCACACTCATACTCACATGTTCAAACACACACAGACTCACACTCACATGTTCAAACACACACACACACACACACACACACACACAAACACTCAATCACTCTCATACACTCATTCACACACACCCACAAACACACACCCATTACACACAATCACCCACAGTCACACTCCCACACACTCCCACAGACACATACACATTGCAACACACACATGCACGCACTCAGACATCCACACACACTCACACCCACCCACACACACCCACACACACACACACACACACACACACACACACACACACACACACACACACACTCACACACGCACACACTCACAGACTCACAAACACTCAATCACTCTCATACACTCATTTACATACACCCAAAAACACCCCCCACACACACACACATACACACACTCACACGCACAATCACTCACACACACTCCCACAGACACATACACATTGCAACACACACATGCATGCACTCAGACATCCACACCCACCCCACACACACACCCACACAAACACACACACACACACGCTCCCACAGACACATACACATTGCAACACACACTCCTTGGATTGCAATCACTCACACACACTCACAGACACTAACACTCACATACACTAAATCACTCTCACAATCATTTATACACACCCACAACAACCCACCCACCCACACACACACACTCACACACACACACACACACGCAATCACTCAAGCACACTCACAGACACTCTCACACAAACACACACTCACACACACCCACACACACACACACACACATGCACACTCCCATGCTCAAACACACACACGCACACGCAATCACTCATACACACTCATGGACACACACACTCACACTCAATCACTCTCACACACTCATTCACACCCACCCACAAACACCCGCCCACCCACCCACACACACACACACACACAAACACAAACACACATACATACACACACACTCATACACATACGCACACACACTCACAGACTCACACACACACACACTCAATCACTCACACACACTCACAGACACCCACCCACACACACTTACACACACTCACACACACACACAATCACTCACACAGACTCACACTCTTACACACACTCAATTACTCTCACACACTCATTCACACACACCCACACATACAATCACACACAGTCACACTCACACACACCCACAAACACCCACCCACACACACACACGCATTCACACACTCACACACTCTCTCACGCGCACACACACTCAGACACTCACACACACTCACACCCCCACACACACATTTACACACTCTCACACATTCACACAGACTCACTCACTCACACACGCTCACTCTCACACACTCTCACACATTCACACACTCTCACACACTCACACTCACACACACACTCACTCTCACACACTCACACATTCATACATTCTCACACAATCCCACTCTCACACACTTTCTCATATACTCACACACACACACACACACACACTCACATACCATCACACTCTCACACACTCACAAACACTCACAACACTTTCACACTCACACACATTCTCACACACTCACACTCTCTCAAACACACTCTCACACACTCACACTTTCTCGCACTCACACACTCACACACATTATGTAAATATTTAAAGGGGATTTTTACAGGCACAAGGTGTTGATTTTTCCAGAACAATAAATGATAAGACCGGCAGCTTTAAGAGGAATCACGTTCATATTTAAAGTCTCTTTCTTTTTCTGGAACTCTGGTTGCACTGTCAGACGTTCGAGGGTATAACAGAACACAGAGCATTACCCCATTTGTAGGAAAACGTCACATTATGCTCTCTGTAACTGAGCGCTAGTGCTATTTTTTTGCACATGGTATCATCTGTGAGTAGCACAGTGGCACGTCTGCCTTACACCATCAAGTTCCTGGGCCTGAGTCCCGGGATTGGCAAGGGGGCGTGTCGTCGGGGTGAAGTTTGCATGTTCTCCCTATGCTTGTCTGGGTTTCCTCCAGGCACTCCGGTTTCCTCCTACAGTCCAAATGGTTGTCCCAAAATGCCCCTAAGTGTGAATGGTTGTGTGTGTTGCCCTGTAATGATCTGTCGAGCTGTCCAGGGTGTACAAAACCTTCGGTGTTGATTGAGATACTTTTAAAATGATCTGCCTCATGATGGGTAAGCGATCAGAGTGTTGTTTGTTCTTTTAAATAAAGTTTTATGGCTGTCATTTTTGATGACTGACTGATCCATTGTCGTTTGTTAAATATCAGCAGCCTTGTGATGGCTGCTGAGGGCTGCAGTCATCTCCTTCTCTTGTGAGGAGAGAATGTTGACTTTGCACCACTGTCAAGTGCACTCATAGAGTCATTCATTAGCGCTTCTGACCTGAGCGTGATACAGCTGAAGTCAGACACCCACTCCTCTCCTCATGACTAATTACACAACCATACTTCCTGCAGCCGGGTTAGCAAACGCATACCTTCGTCGTTCATCTGGACAGTGAGTGATTGCGGTGTTAGATTTTCATAGTGCTCATTTCCACGTGGATTAAACAAAACCTGCACTGATCTGCATTTAAATGTGATTATATTTGTGTGCTAGCGTAAGCAAAAGCAGCTAGTTTGCTCGAAGTGAGAAATACAAGCCATTTTTCAGGATTGAAATGCATCACAGTCGTTTTACCAAGTGATAAATCTTCCCTTTTCACCCATCACGCCAAGCTCACTGCCATCTGCTCTTTAAGTTCTGAGATGAAGAGAAGAAAAGTGCTTTGTCAGCTCGATATCCATCACATGCTTAACGCGGCAGTGTGGACACGCATCCTACTTACTTTCCTTTTTATATATAGTATCTTATATACCCAAAATATATACACGTAAACATTCAGAGCAACTGAGGGAACGATCAGTAAGAACATGAAGAAAGATCTCACCTGGTGTGTTAGGAAGGTGTGGTTCTGTTTCAGGACATTTTACTTTTACAACTGATAATCAAACTAAAAGTTTGTTTGTTTGTTTGTTTGTTTGCTTGTTTATGGAGAAAAGCCTGACCACACGTGCACAAATATCCACCAAACTTGACTGCGTGTCAGACATGATTTGATTTTGGAATGTCAAGGTCAAGTTGAAGGTCAGAGCAAGGTCATAAAATTTTGGAGCTCATGCACTTATAACTTGGGTTAGGATCGAGTGCTGGCGGATATGCTGCTACTACAGAACACGAATAGCAAACTATACACAGACTTTCAATTGAGACAATTACCTTTAACGCTAAATGACCTTCAAAGGTCAAACCACAGACATCTCATAAACCCTTCATTCATCTTCTAAGCCTCTTAACCTAAGATCGCAGGGAAACTGGCATCCGTCTCAGCCAACTCTGGATGAGGGCGGGGTACACCCTGTACGGCTCGAGAGACCATCACCAGATCAACACATATAGAGTAACCACCCGCCCATTCACGGTTCACCGATCGAGGCCCCGCATATTCATTGATTAGCTGCAGCCCCGGAAGTTACTAGCATGTGATTCAAATTTATCCAATGGCTGAGAGCTTTTGTTTCTCCCTCCTGCTGATTGGTTGCAGATGATGTGCATGCCTCTTTTTTTTCTTCTTTGTACACATGTCATCAAAGTGATTGCCTGAATTGTGAATTCACTTTTTTTTGTGTGTTTGTAATGATTATTTAAGCGCATTGATGTCACTCAAACTTCTCTAGCTTCTAGTAAGGAGCCATCATCATCATCATCATCATCTTCTTCCGCTAAGTCCAGGGTCGGGTCGCGGGGGCAGCAACCTAAGCAAAGAGGTCCAGATGTCCCTCTCCCCAGCCACTTCCTCCAACTCTCCCGGAGGGACACCGAGGCGGTCCCAGACAAGCCGAGAGACATAGTCCCTCCAGCGTGTTCTCGGTCGACCCCGGGGTCTCTTCCCGGTTGGACATGCCCGAAACACCACACCAGGGAGGCGTCCGGCAGGCATTCTGACCAGATGCCCGAGCCACCTCAACTGGCCCCTCTCAATGCGGAGGAGCAGCAGCTCTACTCCGAGCTCTCCCCGGATGGTGGAGCTTCTCACCTTTTCTCTAAGAGAGAACCCCGCCACCTGGCGAAGGAAGCTCATTTCAACCACTTGTATCCGTGATCTTGTTTGTTCGGTCATTACCCAAAGCTCATGACCATAGGTGAGGTTTGGAACGTAGATTGACTAGTAAATTGAGAGCTTCGTCTTGCGACTCAGCTCCTTCTTCACCACGACGGACCGGTACAGGCACTGTTTAACAGCAGAGGCTGCAGCGATCTGTCTGTCAATCTCTCGCTCCATCCTTACCTCACTCGTGAACAAGACCCCAAGATACTTAAACTCCTCCACTTGGGGCAGGACCTCATTCCCGACCCGGAGGGTGCATTCCACCCTTGTCCGACTGAGAACCGTGGCCTCAGACTTGGAGGTACTGATCCTCATCGCGGCCGGAGGTGGGAGTTAAAGGCCTCTCGGACAGGGGACTCTGCCAAACGTCTCCAGAAAACCCTGAACACACCCTTGGGCCTGCCAGGTCTGGAAGGCAACCTCCCCCACCACCGAAGTCAACTCACCACCAGCTAGTGATCGGTAGACAGCTCAGCTCCTCTCTTCACCCGAGTGTCCAGAACATTGCAAGTCCGATGACACCACTACAAAGTCAATCATCGAATTTCCACCTAGGGTGTCCTGGTGCCAAGTGCACTTATGGGCACACTTATGTTCGAACATGGTGTTAGTGATAGACAAACTGTGACAAGCACAGAAGTCCAACAACAAAACACCATTCGGGTTTAGACTAGAGAGGCCAAATCTACCGATCACACCCTTCCAGGTAACACTATTGTTGCCCACATGGGCGTTGAAGTCTCCCAAGACAACGAGTGAGTCTCCCAAGGGAGCGTCCTCCAAAACCCCCCCAAAGACTCCAAAAAGGAGCCTAAGCACTTTATTTATTTATAAATATTATCACAGTACAAAATTACAAAGTTTTTATTACTCATTACTCCAATTTACGGGCATCTGGTCAGAATGCATCCCAGACGCCTCCCTGGTGTGGTGTTTCAGGCATGTCCAACTGGGAAGAGACCCCGGGGTCGACCTAGAACATGCTGGAGGGACTGTCTCTCGGCTTGTCTGGGATCGCCTCGGTGTCCCCCCGGGAGAGTTGGAGGAAGTGGCTGGGGAGAGGGACGCCTGGACCTCTTTGCTTAGGTTGCTGCCCCCGCGACCTGACCCCGGACTTAGCAGAAGATGATGATGATGACGATGATGATGATGATGATGATGATCACAGTACAAAATTAAAAAGTTTTTAATAATCATTACTACATTTTATTGCATTATTACTGTATTAATGAGTAAGACTGGCGTGAGAATCGGTTTAAAAATCAGATTTTAGCACGTGTAAAATCATTCATAGTGGTTTAAAACCATATCAATAATTCTCAGATTTTTGGGATCCGCAGGAATTGGCGGCACACAACCCCCGCGAATAACAAGGGTTAGTGTACAACCATTCACACTCACAAACAGTTGCAATTTGAACAGTCAATCAGCTTATTGTGCATATTTTTTTGGACTGTGGGAGGAAACCTGAGTACCCGGATCAAACCTCCGCAAGCACAAGGAGCACATGCAAACTCTACACTGAAATACCTCAAGCCCGGGAATCGACCCTGGAACCTTTTTGCTCTGAGTGCTAACCACTGCCGGTAAGCCTTTCAAAAAACAAATTTTTTTTGTGTTTTTGTACAGAACACATGTCAAGTATGAGTACCTGAATAATTAAAACCTGTGTGCTGTGTCAGAAACTATATGAAGCATTTTACCTCTGACATTGGAGACTCCTTCTGTAAATGAGCTGTTACTACAGAAGCAATAATGTATCAGAACAAGCGTCAGGGATCATATACAGCAGACCAGTCATGATAGTGAAATAATGACCACACACACATGCACACACAGTGCTCAGGTCTTAAATCTCTCTATCAGGGTTTATATCGTGACATCACGACCAGCTCGCTACACTGCTGTATTACCAATCAAAATCAAGCATGCTAATTAGCCCGGTAATAATATAAAGCTTCTGTCAATCTCTGTAATTCAGACCAATCAGCATTACCATATTTCCCCTCACTAACGAGTACCCTGTATGTATCCGTGCAGAAAAGATTGACTCCTTTCCTTCCCTTTTCCTAAAATGCTGTGCAAGCAATTTTAAGTCTGACTCATCACATTCCCATCCTAAAAATAAATGCCTGCAGCTCAGAGGAGCAATTATTTTACGTTGGTTCCACTGAAAGGCCAACCCTGCGCTCCACGCCAACGCCGTAGCCCACATCTCAGATGATTCCTGGAACGGAGGAGCGCATTTTACTCTTAACAAGCCCTCTGGGAGGAAAACAAGAGTGAGCATTGATTAAGAGAATGCTGCCGCTCGCCGTTGTGGATCGTTATATTGCGTTCAATAAAATATTCGTGGAATCAGATTTGGCAGCTGTGTGCCTCCTAACTGGTTGGCTGCTGAATCAGCAGAGACACCAGTGGCTCTCAGAGACTTTGTCTCTGTCAGTAAGAGTTCGTCCATACCCCAGTACTGTGAAAAAAAGGAATAAAATTAATACTTGACATGTGAAAGTGTGCGTTAGGGTCCAGTGACCTCCTGTGAATCGAATGTCTCGTAATGCTAACAATTTAACGAGAATTTTTTTTTTTTTTTTTCCGTGGACAAGTGAGAAGGCAGAACCCCATGATCTTGATTACGTACTACTTGGTTATCAAGTCTGCCTCACAGCATGGAGGTCTTGGGTTTTTGTGAGGAAATTGTATATTCTCCCCATGTTGGGTTTCCTGTTTACTTCAGTTTCTCGGTTTGGTGAACTAACGTTAGCTGTTAGCTCTGGCTGCTAACAGGTTATAACATTAATATTTATATCTTGAAATATATACTCCCCCTGCTCCCTCCACCAGTGCCCTCCCCCACCACCACCACCCTCCTATGGTCCATCCAAATTAACTATTTCACAGATTTCTTTCATTCATACGGGAAAAATGACAGCTATGTGAAAGGGTCTGAGTGGAACGTGGTGTGTTTGCTCTGAGTTTATTTTTATGATCAGTCCAGATGTCGGGTATGTTCCAGGTCACTGGATGTACTGTGTTGTGTTCTGACATAGCGCAAGGTGTTAACTGGCATTGCCGTGATTAGCCGAGAGCACTGAGTGCCATCTGACAGGCGTTACTAATGGAGCATGAAGAAAGGGTTTGAGCGAGATGACATGACTCACGTCTCTGCTTCACATCATGGCAGTCCCAGGAGCGAGGTCATCTTGTCTGGCACATCTCTACATTTTGTAACGGGGAAACTGTCGCCATCATCAATGAGTGTTCCAGTAGCAAGCTATTGTCATAAAGCTGTCGAACTGCTGTGAGTGAAAGAGAAACAAGACTTCTGTCCTGACTTCAGTTCGAAGGGATTTTTTTTAATCTCATAATAATAATAATAATAATAATAATAATAATAATTCTGCACCTGGAAGATAATTTTACTTTTGGGTCTGGATATGATCAATGCTCACTGAGTGCTGGCCAAAAAGTGGCATTTCAACATTACGCACCTTTTTATCTCAGGATTCTCCTTTTATCGTGCAGATTATGATCTGCGGAACTAAAAACTGTTTTTAACAGTAATACTGAAACCAGGACAGTTGTGTGTGTGTGTGTGTGTGTTTGTGTGTGTGTGTGTGTGTGTGTGTGTGTGTGTGTGTGTGTGTGTGTGTGTGTGTGTGTGTGTGTGTGTGTGTGTGTGTGTGTGTGTGTGTGTGTGTCGGCCCTGCCATGGACTGGCAGGATATTCAGAATGTACCCCATCCTCACCCAGAGTCACCTGAAATAGGCTCCACCCTCCTTGCAACCTTAATACGATAGAATAAAAGGTCTGAAATAAATATGAATCACGTATTATTTTCATAAACACTTCATTTTGTCTTTTTTGCAGGAATTGTTTTTCTTCACATGTAAAGGCTCATGATAAATAAGACACAAATTATTATTATGAGCAATTTATTTTCAACAATTGTTGTTGAACGATCTCAATCACTCCACTCATAAATCTATATGACTATTCTGAATGATTCATTGAGCTGAAATGACTCCTGAAGGTCCTGCATTCCATCAGAAAAGATGTCTACCTCTCCAAATCAGACTGCATTGTACTTCCTGACCTTCTTATTATCTTCCTCCTCCCCCAAAAAATAGCCTCCTTTGCTAGGTTGGTTAAGAGCTCCGCGGCGCTAAGTGCATCGGCAACGGGTTCAATAAAACATGTTTTAGCCGCAGAGCCATGTGATTATATTATAATGTAATGAGCTAGCTGGCTTTGTAAAGGTAATTCATGCAAAATCAGATTGCGTGTCTTTCTGGGAGTCAGACATCCAAATTACTTATAAATTGGCAATCTCGGGAGAGGAAATGTCCCGTGTTGACAGCCTCATGAATATCGCAAATGAAAATGGAGGCAACAATTCATGACCTCTTTCAACCTGAACAGAAAGAAATACAACAAACTAAAATACCTGGTGATGGTTGTACATCGACCAGAATGAAGGAAGGTTTGGTCCTTCGAGCATTCAGGGTCACGAGCTGCACTCTATGGTACCGGTGAACCATGGAAAAAGCTTCATACACACAGCGCCATGATTCTGGATTGAACTCAGACAGGGATCAGCAGAACTCCAAGTCTTCGATCTCATGGGAATAGTGGATCTGGGAGTACCATTGCTGAGATGACTGTGGCCATCATGTGGCCGGTTAATTTTGGAGGCACGGTGTTGAAAATATGGGTGGAGGAAAAAGATCTAAGATATTTAAACATGACAAAAAACTTCCTGCAAATGGAAGCCATGCCTCTGGGTGGTGCCCTGAGGCAAATAAGTCCTCTATCTTCATGTTCCATGGGGTACTCATCATTATGTAAAAAAAAGAAGGCATTTCCATACCTCCACAAAAAAAGAAGGCACTTCCATACCTCCATGTAAAAAAAGAAGGCTTTTCCATACCTCCATGTAAAAAAAGAAAGCACTTCCATACCTCCACAGGTATATCATCAGGACCAACTGCCTTTCTATTCTTCATCCTCTTCAATGCCCTTCCTCACTACACCCTTACTAATCTTTGCTATTTCCTGGTCCTCGAAGGTCACCTCTTCTACTCTTTTTTTTCTCTCTCTCATTTTCCTCATTCATCAGCTCTTCAAAGTACTATTTCCATCATCCCAGCACACTTCTGTCATCAGTCAATACATTTCCCTCTCTGTCCTTAATCACTCTAACTTGCTGCATGTCCTTCCCATCTCTATTTCTCTGCTGTGCCAACCTGTATAAATCATTTTCTCCCTCTTTACTTTCCAACCGAGCATACAAGTCATCATACGCCCTCTGTTTGGCCTTAGCCACCGCTACCTTCGCCTTATGCTGTGTCTCCCTGTACTCCTGTTTACTCTCTTCGGTCCTCTCAATGTCCCACTTTTTCTTACCCAACCTCTTCTTTTGTACACACTCCTGCACTTCCTCATTCCACCACCAAGTCTCCTTATCTAGTTTTCTTCCAGAGGACACACCAAGTATTCTCCTACCTGTCTCCCTGATCACATTAGCTGTAGATGTCCAGTCATCTGGAAGAACTTCCTGACCACCCAAAGCCTGTTTCAACTCCTCCTTGAAGACAACATGACACTTTTCCTTTTTCAGCTTCCACCACTTTGTCTTCTGCTCTGCCTTCTTCACCTTCCTCACCATCAGTGTCATCCTGCATACCACCATCCTATGCTGTTTGGCAACACTCTCACCCACGATGACTTTGCAATCACTGACTTCCTTCAAATTACATCGCCTACACAAGATGTAGTCTCCCTCTGTGCTCCTACCTCCACTTTTATAAGTCACCCTATGCTCTTGTTTCTTCTGGAAGAAAGTGTTTACCACAGCCATTTCCATCCTTTTTGCAAAATCGATCAACATCTGTCCTTCCGTGTTCCTGTCCTGGATACCAAACCTGCCCATCACTTCCTTGTCCCCTCTATTGCCTCCACCAACATGTCCATTGAAGTCTGCCCCAATGACCACTCTTTCACCTCTGGGGGTACTCTGCATCACTTCATCTAACTCACTCCAGAATCTCTCCTTCTCTTCTAGCTCACATCCTGCCTGTGGGGCAAAAGCACTAACAACATTGAACATCACGCCTTCAATTTTTAACTTGAGACTCATCACTCTGTCTGACACTCTTTTCACTTCTAGAACATTCCTGACCAACCCTCCTTCAAGATGACTCCTACTCCATTTCTCTTCCCATCCACACCATGATAAAACAGCTTAAACCCTGTTCCCAAGCTTCTAGCTTTTCTACCTGTCCACCTGGTCTCCTGAACACACAGTATGTCCAACTTTCTCCTCTGCATCATGTCAGCCAGCGGTCTACCTTTTCCTGTCATAGTTCCAACATTCTTTTCCTCTTCTCGCTCCACCTACGGACACGCCTCCCGCCTCGCCTTCTTCGAACAACAATAGCCCAATTTCCACCAGCACCCTGTTGGTTAACAGCACTGATGGCAGTTGTTGTTAACCCAGGCCTCGACCGAG
>CM045740.1:4056287-4061287 GCA_024760905.1 Plotosus lineatus
GTCCTTCAGAATGTTCCCTGTCTGGCTCCGGAAAACGATGCTGTAACTAATGTAAAGATGGAGGAAGAGGGGGAAGTCGAGGGTCATCGTAAAACCACCTATCGGTCCACCCTCTTCTGGCGGGACAATCCCGAGGCATTGACCCAGCTGCGCGCGCAACTAACGGCTTATCTAGTCTCCCGACGGGAGGGGGCTTGTGATCTTTCACACGTGACCAATTGCAAACAGAAGCGAGGCGAATTAACCTCAGTATTTTGGAATCGTTTTACTGAAACTTGGCGTCATGTGGGAGGATTTCCTCTTGATACCGAAGCGGCAAATTCTATGTTCGTGTCCAGTTTTTAAGTAATTGTCTCCCAGAAGTCCAGAGCGCACTTAAACCGCATTTCACAGATCGTCAACGTCTCATCGTTAGAACTGCCGGAGAAAGGGTTCGTATGCTAGAATCAGATGGACTATTGAATGTAAAGAATAAGGTTCTGTTGGCGTTGGCCCCCCAGGGCCCTCGCGATAAGGATAGAAGAAGGGATTTATACAGAAAGACAGGAAAATGTCATTACTGTGGAAAGGAAGGACATTGGAAGAAGGAATGTAGAAAGAGACAGAGAGATGAGGAGAATTCTGCAGCACGCCGTAATGCTGGCTCTAGTTCGCCCCCACCATCCTCGGATCCCACTGAAGTGACGACACCACGCCCATATTCGCGAGGACGTGATTAGGGCTGCCCGCGGAGTGAGGACCCTGAGACCTGTAGCTTAATGCATCTAGTGTTTAATTCACCCTGCAATGAGAATCTGCCGCTCCTTCCTATTGTTCTAGAGGGGGTGGAATATCTTTTCGTTATCGATAGCGGGGCGACCCTATCTTCTTTAGGCAGGGACTATCAGGGTGCTGTATCTTCCAGGTCTATTAGCTCTGTGGGAATAGATGGGGTTCCTTTCTCCTCCCCATATACGCCACCCCTTCTCCTACATTTTCCTGATGATCATACGCTTGATAAATTGCAAATATCCTACTCCTTTGTACATATGTCCGAATGCCCCTTTAATTTGTTAGGCCGTGACCTCATGAGTGTTCTGGGGTTCCAAATCTCTTTCCAAGGTTCGAGCATGACCATCCAAACGTGCGACACCGCCTCCGTTTCTCTGTTATCATTGCAAGCGCAGCCCTTGCCTTTAATGTTAATTCAGCGTGCGTGGCGAGTTCCACCTCGCCCCCTGTACTCGACACACTGCCCACTAATCTTTGGGCAGAGCATAAGAATGACGTGGGTTGTGTGGACTGCGTCCCATATGAAGCTACCGTGAAGCACATTTTGCCCGTGTACATCCGACAATACCCCTTGTCGCCTAAAAAAAATGTTGGGTATCGACACTATTTTGGCCGCTCTTTTGGAACAGGGTATCATTGTGCCGTGCACAAGCCCTTATAACACGCCTGTGAACCCGGTTCCTAAGCCAGACGGTTCCTGGCGTCTGACACAAGACCTCAGAAAAATTAACGAGCTCATCGTTCCAGTTTCACCGGTTGTTCCGGATGTGCCCTCTATTATGGCTTCTATTCCTTGCGATCACACTCATTTTTCCGTGTCGATCTGTGCTCGGCGTTTTTAGTATCCCTGTTGAGCCAAGCACACAACCTCTCTTCGCTTTCACACATCGGCAGCGACAGTACACGTGGACTAGATTACCTCAAGGATTTATTGACTCTCCTGCCGTGTTTTCGGCTGCAGTTAGGACGCGTTGGGTTCTTTGGACGTCCCGTTGGTTCCTGCGCACACTCTTATGCTGATGACCTCCTGGTGTCCGGCCTAACCTATGAACTATGCCTCGACGCCACTGTCCAGTTGCTCCTCTTACTGGAAAAAAGGGTTTCAAGGTCTCCAAGCCCAAGTTACAGTTCTGCCTCCCCACTGTGATATATCTGGGCTATGAACTCTCTCACGGGATAAACGCCTTACTCAGGATCGCCTTAAGATCATAGTGGACACTCAGAAGCCTGCCACTAAACAAGCGCTCCTGGCTTTCCTGGGCCTCATTAACTACTGCCGCCAATGGATCCCGGACTGTTCCTTTTATGACAAACGTTTACGCTCTGCCGTGGCTCACACTGACCCTCTCCATCAACCCTTGGTCTGGACTGAGGACATGCTGGAAGCATTCAAAGCCCTGAAGTCGGCCCTATGCTCGCGCCCGGCTCTCGGGCTCCCGGATTACAACAAACCCTTTCATCTCTACGTCGCTCACCAGGCCGGCACGGCTTCTGGAGTCTTGGCGCAGGACCACGGGGGGGGACTTAGGCCTTGTGCTTTCCTCTCCAAAACTCTAGATACTGTGGCTCAGGGTTTACCTGCCTGTCTCGGCGCTGTCGCTGCCAGTGCGGTGTTAGTTCTCGAAGCAGAAAAAATAGTGCTCTCTCATCCACTCGTTTTACACACCAGCCATCAGGTTAGGCATATCCTTAATACTCTGTCTACACAACACATGTCTTCTCAATGTCGTTCAGGTTACGAGGCCATCCTTTGTGCTACTGATAACCTAACTATATCCTGTTCCTCTTCCCTAGATAACGTGGCGCAGGCTCTACAGCGCCTGCTTAATGCTCATGACGACTGCGAACCATTGGAACATGACTGCATGGACACCATTGTTCATGACACCAGCATTAGATCCGACTTAATGTCTACTCCTCTCTCCACAGGTTTCTCCCTGTTTGTAGACGGGTCATGCTCGAAACCCTCCGACGGAGTGTTCCTCTCTTGACTACGCAGTATGTTCCTTACCGGACCAAGTTTTGGAAGCGTACTCGCTCCCTTTAATTCCGCTCAAGCAGCAGAGTTATATGCGCTCACTCAGGCATGCACTCTCGCTTCCGACCAGGATGTTACTATATACACTGACTCGTTCCGCTTTTGGGGTGGCGCATGATTTCGGCCGTATCTGGCAATCTCGTGGCTTCACTGCTGCTGACGGTAAGCCCATTTCACATTCCACCTTAGTCCAGGATCTTATTGTGTCCTGCAATCTCCCGCTCCGTTTAGCGATCGTAAAGACCCGCGGTCATTCCTCTGACCACACTGATGAGGCACGAGGTAACTCTTTGGCTGACCGCGCGGCTAAACAGGCTGCCTCGCTCGGCTCCATGCCGCCGTTCCTGCAGCCCGCGCTGGTGTCAACCTCACACATGCTTAGCGCCCTCCTCCCTGACTTGGATCTGAAATCCCTTCAGTCCTCGGCGTCCACAGAAGACACTGATTTTTGGTCCTCGCAGGGCTCTCAGCCCTCGAGTGACGGCATTCTACTCGATTCGACTGGTCGCTTATGTCTGCCCATGCACTGCCTTCCTTTCCTCGTCCGCGAGTTTCACGGGCCTACACATCGCGGTCGAAGAGGGGTGGTGACAGATATGGAAAAAGATTTTTGTATACGACAACTAGCCTCTACGGTGCACAGCATTTTGGACAAATGCCTGATTTGTGCACAGAACAATGTGTCCAAACCACATGCATCACATCAGCATCTGCCGAAACCAGATACTCCCTTCCAGGAGTGGCAGATAGACTTTACCCACATGCCCGGCAGGGCCCCTTTAAATATCTATTGGTTATCGTGGATAAATTCTCTCGATGGGTTGAAGCTTTCCCGTGTGGGAACGAAACGCCCGAGTAGTGGTTCAAAAGTTATCACAGGAAATTATTCCCAGATATGGCCTCCCGTTGGGTATTGATTCGGACAAAGGCACACCATTCACCTCAAAAGTCACTCAACTGTTGGCACAAGAGCTAAAGATCAATTGGCGTTTCCATGTCCCATATCACCCTCAGTCCTCCTGACTCGTGGAGCGAACAAACAGAACCATTAAAGGAAAATTACGAAAAGCAATGCACGCCACGGATCCAGGAATTGGGTTTCGGTGCTGCCTGTGGTCCTAGCGGATCTGCGGATGACCTCGCAGGTGGCCTTAGGGAATCTATCCCCTTATGAAGTGGTAATGGGGAGACCCTTTCCTGCTCCTTGGAGGAAGGGAAAGCAGGCTTTGGGGACGGAAGATCTAGACATACACATGAGTGAGTATGCCGTGGGCCTTGTTAAGGTCCTAAACGACTATTGGGAACGCACTAATCAGAATACTTCGGTCCCGGCCGATGCAAGCACTCATGCCTTCAAGGTAGGAGACAAGGTGCTGGTCAAGAAATTTGCAAAACTAAATTCCTCTTTGGGAGACTCTCCTTACAGTGAGCCCACGGAGATACTCGCTGTAACCCGTACCGCCGTACTAACTGATCTCTTTCCACAGTGGATCCATGCTACCAGACTGAAGAAAAGCCCGCAATGAAGTATTGTATTGTTTGTTTTTGTGTGACCATGATGTTGTTTATCTTTATTACCTCTGTTCCAGGTCTTAAGACACATATATCACCTAAGAGGGGAGAAGTGTTTTCTAACGGATTCGGCTCAACATAAGCTTACGAGTACCACCTTTACTGGGAACGGATAACCAAAAATATCCTGTGTTATGTATTTAGAAGAATGATTCACTCCATATTTAACCATGTTTGTGCCTGTATGCATTTGTCTGCTGTTGTTGTGTGTGTTCGGACCTTGCCTCCTTAGGTGTCTGCTGAATCGTGTGTGGGCCCTGATGGACGCTTTCAGTGGACCAACGTATACGCAACTGGATGCGCAGTCCGACGGCACCTCTTACCCTTCGTCCCGGGTGTAGTGAGGGGTCGGGATCTTGAGGGGACCCGAGTATCTCGAGGCAGTGGGCGAAGGGCGTCGTAGCTCAAGCTGCCCTTCAAGCACAGGCCCCGATCAACCGCGGGCCCTGGTCTCCTGAAAGATCCCGACCTTCGACACCCACTGAACCTTTGTGTATTCTGCAACGATTTATTAACGAATGATTTATACTTCATGAACATTAAAGTATAAAAGAGGGGAACTGTTAGAATATATCTCTGACCTAATACGTACATGTTTATTGAACCATGAAGCAAGTAG
>CM045740.1:4063787-4071287 GCA_024760905.1 Plotosus lineatus
TATATATATTATATACTATAGTATATATAATGGGGGCAGTGGTGGTGTAGTGGTATAGGGCGCTGGATCGCTGATCCAAAGGTTGGGGGTTCGAGTCCCACTCTCCACAAGGTTGTCACTGTCCTCCCCAGTGCAGCTAACCGGGTTATCAAAGGCGGGCCATGTCTCTCACTGTCTATGGTGAGAGGCATGTAAAAGAACCATTGATGACTTTCGTAAAGAGTAGGCTGCAAAGTCATCAGCGTGTTTCTGTCCCTTGTGACAGGAAGGGCATCCAACGCCTCAAAACAGGGAAGCAGTTCTGCCCAAATGCTGTTTACAGTGGAAGTGGGGAGCTGCTCATCTCCACCGGGTATGTCATCAGGAGGTGGAAGGCATACTTCTAGGACTTCCTCAATCCCACCAACATGCCCTCTATGAAGGAGGAAGACCCTGGAGGATTGTGTAGGGGTCCATTCAGCACTGTGGCCGAGGTTGCCGAGGTATTCAAAAAACTACTTGGTGGTTGAGCTCCAGGGTGGATGAGATCCACTCTGAATATCTCAGGGCTCGGGATGTTGTAGGACTGTCTTGGTTGACACATCTCTGCAACATAGTCTGTCATCAGGGGTCGTACCTCTGGATGGCTGGTACTCCATTTTAAAAAGGAAGGGGCATTCCATTTATCATGGAATCACACTTCTCAGCCTATCCAGGAAGTCTATGCTGGGGTACTGAAGAGGAGGATCTTCTTGGTTGAACCTCAGATTCAGGAGGAACAATGTGGTTTTTGTCCTGACCACGGCACTCTCGACCAATTCCATACGCTCTACAGGATCCTAGAGGGGCGATGGAAGTTTGCCCAAACTGTCTATATGTGTTTTGTGGATTTACAGAAGGCTTTCGACCTTGTCCCTCAGGTTATCTTGTGGAGCATGCTCCGGGAGTACGGCGTAGTGGACCCGTTGCTATGAACAATACAGTCTCTGTATCGCCATAGACAGACCTTGGTCCGCATTGGTAACAACAGGTCGAATTTGTTTCTGATGAGGGTTGGAGCCCATTGTTAATGATTCTGTTCATAATTTTTATGAACAGAATTTGTAGGCACAGCTGAGGCTTTGAGACGTTCTGGTATGGTGGTCATCGGGTCTCGTCTGTGCTTTTTGCAAATGACGTTGTCTATTTGGCTTCATCAATCAAGGACCTCCAGCTCTCATTGGAGTGATTTGCAGTCAGGTGCGAAAAGGCCGTGATGAGAATTAGCCCCTCCAAGTCCAAGGCCATGGTTCTCAGTCGGAAAAGGGTGGAATGCCCCCTCTGGGTCTGGAATGAGGTCCTACCCCAAGTGGAGGAGTTCAAGTATCACAGGGTGTTGTTCACAAGTGAGGGAAGGATGGAGCAGGAGATCGACAGGCTGTAAAACGGAGGCTGTACCGGTCCTTCGTGGTGAAAAGAGAGCTGAGCCGCAAAGCAAAGCTCTCCGTTTAGCAGCCGATCTATGTTCCAGCCCTCAGCTATGGTCACGAGCTTTGGGTAGTGACCGAAAGAACAAGATCGTGGATCCACGGCGAAAATAAGCGTCCTTCTCCGGGTGACAGGGCTTTCTCTTAGAGATAAGGTGATCCTTCATCCTCCAGCCATCTGCGGGGGCACGGAGTCCCACCTTGGTGTGGTGTTTCGGGCATGTCCAAATGGGAAGAGACCCCAGGGTCGAGTCAGAACACACTGGAGGGATTATTTCTCTCGCCTGGTCTGGGAATGTTTCGGTGTCCCTCGGGAAGTTATGGAGGAAGTGGCTGGGGAGAGGGATGTCTGGTCCTCCTTGCTTAGGCTGCTGCCCTCGTGACTGACCCAGGATTAAGTAGAAGAAGAAGATGATGATGACAATGATGTTTAATTTACAAAAATCCAGCACCTGATCCGAGGGCTTTACTTGAAATGGTTTTGTTGTGAGAAGTCTGTTGTTATTGAAGAGAGAGATGAGAGAAAAATACCCGAGTTTCTCTTTAATCTGCTGAAATAAATGTGAGGAGGTTCGAGCTCACCAACCCCAAAGCTGCTCCTTATTCACTGCTAACTGGAAGGAAATTTATACCTCCGATCTAACTTGAGTAAAAATTACAAGTTGAAAAAAAAACAAGCAAAATTGGTCTCTTTTACTAAAAACACAACTAATTAATTTATCTTCATAAAAAAAATCTGCCATCTGCAACAAACCTTCAGGCGAGAGGAGCAGCTGCTGAACACCAAAGAGACGAAAACACAAAGACATACAAATAATGAATTCAATAAATTTCAATCCCAAAGTACTCTCTCTCTCTCTCTCTCTCTCTCTCTCTCTCTCTGTCTCTCTCTCTCTCTCTCTCTCTCTCTGTCTCTCTCTCTGTCTCTCTCTCTCTCTCTCTCTCTGTCTCTCTCTCTCTCTCTCTCTCTCTCCTTCTCTCTCTCTCACAGACACCATGTCTCTCACTCACTCACTCACTCACTCACTCACTCACTCTCTCTCTCCCTCTCACTCAGTCAAGCTCTCTCTCTCTCTCTCTCTCTCTCTCTCTCTCTCTCTCTCTCTGTCTCTCTGTCTCAGTCTCACTCACACTCTCTGTCACACACACACACACACACACACACACACACACACACACACACACACTCGCTGCCTCTCTCTCTCTCACTTCCTGTCACTGTCTCTCTCTCTCTCTCTCTCTCTCTCTCTCTCTCTCTCCAGGTGCATGCTGGGAGTGTGTGTGAATGTGTGAGAGCGTGGTTGTTTGCAGAGAGCACTATTTTCTCTTTTTCTTTATTTCCTTCTTAGTTTTGTTTACCCTTTTCTTAGTTTTCTGTGGGAGTGTGCTGGAGGTAGACATAGAGGTGGAGGTAGATGTGGAAGTAGAGGTGGAGTTGAGCACCAATGTTCAGCACACCAGCAAAATGTCAGTTGGTGCTGGTGTGGAGAAACTGACCCACCGACTCGCCATTAAAATGGTCCTGACAGTCAGCTGCGTTGTGGAGGTCTGTGTTCTGGTTTTGAGGGAACTGGTCGGGTTCGACGGCGTGAAATCAGCGTCGAGGATGAATAGTGCGCTGGTGATGTTCCTGGATTGTGTGAGGTTACAGGGTTGTAGAGGGCGGGGTTGTGGTTCAGGGAACTTTTTGCCCAATTCTCTCCTTGGTCGGCCCTGCCAGGAGGGTCACCATTTACAATGTTCCTCCATTCATAAGGAACAAGGTTCTGGAGAGGGAGCGGTCCCGGTATGGTCGACTCTTATCTCCAATTAAAATGATCTCGTTATCATTTTGAGCCCGTGCCCTCACCTGAAGCATGTCGTCTCCTTCAGGCATCAGGTGATGATGATCCTAAAAAGTCCGGAAGAGTTAAATTTAGCACTAAAATTTAAACTGGACACCTTCGATTATGGTACATGTAACATCGGGGAATGTGAAGCGCTTCGGGTGTGGAATGGAGGGACAGCTTCTCCGTTTGTGCCCCGAGGGAGACCAAACAAAGCGGCTGGCCGATGTCTGCCGTCCCCCAGCAGAACGGGGAGCGGCGCCGGCAGCACCAAACCCAGGAGAACCGGCAGCTGGACTGCCGAGAGAGCTGGTGGCTATACCGCCAGAGAAAATATTGGCCGCACTGACGGGGAAGCCGATGAGTTCTCACAGCTCAGATGCACAGACAGATGGCGTGCAGGGCATTACAGACACTACGGTGAACACACAGCTACCAAGCACAGACCAAGCACAGGTACCAAGCACAGACACACAGGTGGGGGGTGAGTAGAAAATTCACACAGTGAGCAGATGGAGACAGGGGCACAGAAGGAAAGGGCGGGGCAGATAACAGCCAGAGGTGCAGAATCAGTATTGGAGGATGCTGACGATGCGGAGGAAATAATCATTGATGAGTTGTTAAATGGTGGCAGTGGTGGCCTGGAGTAAGGGGCTGGATCACTGATCCTACGGTTGGGGGTTCAAGCTCCACTGTCAACGGTTGTCACTGTCCCCCCAGTGCTCCAACTGGGTTATCAAAGGTCGGCTGCACAGCCATCGGCATGTTTCTGCCCTGCAATGGTCTGGCGAGCTGCCCAAGGTGTACTCTGCCCTCGCCCAGAGTCGGCCGAGATGAGCACTAGCCTCTCCGCGACCCTAATCAGGTTTAAGCGGTTCAGAATATGAATGAATTGTTAAAATGCTTAATAAAAGAAAAATCACAGACACAGAAAGCAACAGCAATAATAAAGTTTAAAAAGCTTCAAAGGAGGAGGAGAAGTCTGTCCCAGGGCTGGTCTGAAAGTAAGGAGGATAATACAGAGAAAATGGGCATCGAACCTGCACCATACCGTTCAAAAATATAAAAATTCTTACAACACTCCAAAGGGTTTAGAGTCGGGGTAGAGAATTTCTTCCCTGATCTCAAACGGTTCACCAGGTGAGCCCGGGACTGCAAGGTGAGCCCAGGACAGCCAGATGAGCCCAGGACAGCTATGTTTCACAATCCAAGAGGTTTTTAGACTTTAAAAAAGGCTAAAAGATTAAAAATCAACTCGCTGAAGAGGATGGAATATTTTTTAATTGCTATAATTCAACCTGCTTTTCCTTCTCTCATGGTTCTGTTCTTCCCTCGTTCTATTTCAACATCTGCCCTTTTAAAATCGCCACACTAAATATACATGGAGCGAGACGCGACATAAAAAGAGCCGCGATTTTTAGTTTGATTAACATGAAAAACCTGAATGTTATTTTTCTCCAGGAGAGCCGCAGCACGGCGGAGAATGAAGGCGTCTGGAGGAGGGTGTGGAACCAACCAGTTCACAAAAATAGAAATAGTGGGGGGCGGAGTTTTATTTTCTCAAGATTTTAACTCGATTTCTGTTACTGTTGAAGATGTGATGGCGGCTCATATTTAAAAAAATCACAGCAGAGCTGGAAAGGGTTAAGATGTTTTTAAATGTTTGTGCTCCAACCGCAGCACAGAGAAACTCCTCTTTTTACACGCCTTGGACCATGTGATCCAGAGGTGCAGTCGGGATGAGTAGCTGATCATTGGGGCAGATTTTAATTGTATAAAGAATCATATTTTAGATTTAAATCACCCTGAACCCCACACGGCCTCGCAAAGGACGATAAAGAAACTTGTTGAGACACACGAGCTCTTAGATGTGTGGAGAAACTTCTACAGCAGCGGCCGGCAGTACACCAGGCTTCATTCGAAAGATGGACTACTGTCTGTGATCAGGCTCGAAATGTTCTATTGCTTTAAACATCATTTTAATGTTTTAAAAATGGTTCCATTGGGCCGGTGGGCTTTTCAGACCATTCAATGGTTGAGTTCTGTATTTTAATCGACAGCATCAGGTGATGGAAGTGCAAACTGGGGTTTTAACAATTTTAGACAAAGTCCTGTTTTAGTTCTGTGCAGCAGCGGTGTGACATCAGGAAAAGTGAAATTAAATTTCTGTGCCTGCAGTACACTCAGAAAGTCTCCAGGAACCTGGTCAGATACATTAAGGACTTGGAGAGAGAGAGAGAGATGGTGGAGCTGCAAACTTTGGCTGACTCCACAGGAGAAAGAAGACATGTCTTCAAAGCCAAAAAGCATATGTTAGCTGACTTGCTGGGCGTCGCCACCAGGGGTGCCGTGGTACACAGTCGGTTCCATAACGTTACTCTGATGGATGCTCCCTCTCACTTTTTCCTCAGAGGAGGTTGATACGCTGCCTGCAGTCCAGGAACGGACAGCTGCTCCAGGACTCTGCAGAAATTTGCAGGTTTCTATGATGAATTGTATCAATGTGAATATTCTGAGACATCAAAAATGTTGCATACATTCCTCACTGGTCTGCCAAAGGTGTGAGCAGATGCCAAAAGGTATCTAGAGTCTGACTTCTCTCAGCATGAACTGATGGTGGCGCTGCAGAGCCAGGGAAAGCCCCAGGGAAACCAGGGAAAGCCCCAGGTATAGATGGCCTGCCAGCCGATTTCTATAAAACCTTCTGGGTGGTGATCAGTGAGGACCTGCTGGATATTTTCAGGGACAGTCTGGTGACAGGCCAGTTGCCCCAGAGTTGCAGGAGAGTGGTTCTTACCCTTCTGCCAAAAAGAGGAGATTTGCTAAATCTAAAAAAAATGGCAACCAGTGTCCCTCCTTTGTACCACCTACAAGCTCCTCCCCAAAGTCCTGGTGAACAGGTTGAGGAACATGATGGTCGTTCATGTAGACCACACCTACTGTGCACCAGGCAGATTGAGAACAGACAGTGACTTTTTAATTCAGGATGTCTTGAACCTCTCCGGCTCATTGGGGATGAAATTTGGTCTTATTTCTATGGATCAAGAAATGGCATCTGATCGGGTTGAGCACACAGACCTCTGACAGACACTAGAGGGGTTTGGGTTCAGCTCTGGTCTCATCTCTAGGATTCGGGCCTTGTATGGAGACACTGAGAGGATATTAAAGATCAATGGTGGTTTGAGGGCTCCCTTTAAAGTGTAGAGGGGCATCAGGCAGGGTTGCCCCCTATCGGGCATGCTGTAGTCTATCGCAGTACAGCCTCTCTTACACCGACTCGGAACAGGTCTCTCTGGGTTTAAGGTCCCGAACTGTGGTTCGGTTTTTAAACTGTCTGCATACACACATGATTTTATTACTGCTGTAAACACCGGACGGATATTAATCTTTAACCAACACTGGAAAAGATTTCAGTGAAATCTCGTCAGCCGAGGTAACCTGGGGAAAAGTGAAGCTCGGTGGGTGAGAGACAAGCCGTGGGGTATCGTCCTGCCTGATGGTCTCACCTGGTAAAGGGGTGGGATCGAGTACATCAGAATCTGCCATGGTGACCAAAACATTATAAATAAGAATTGGGAAAATGTTTTAGAGAAAGTGGGAGGAGTCTCAAAAGAATGAATGGATTTTACCGAAAATGTCTTTTATAGGTCGTGTTTTAATTATCATTAACTTGGTTGCTCTCATGTTGAAGCACTACCTCTCCTATAAAAGCCCAGGAAGAGATCGTCAGTTGCTTCTGGGGCCGGCTGCATTGAGTCCCACAGAGTGTCCTCTTCCTCCCCAAAGAGGAAGGGGGACATGGTCTTATGCATCTGGCCAGCAGAGGAGCAGCGTTCAGGCTCCATTTCATCCAGGGACTGCTGACTGAACTTAAAGACCTGCTGTAGAGGTCCACAGCTCGTGCTGTTCTGGCTCGATGCTGCGAACCAGGACTGCAGGACTCTCTGTTTTTAATGAACTTAAACAAACACGACCTGAAAGTCTCTCCAGAGTTCTACCAAAGCATTTTTTTAAAATCTGGGGACTTTTGAAAAAGAAAAGATCACAGAGACACATTTCACCATTCTGGATTCTAAAAGAACCCGTTGTCTGCGGAATTCGTCTTAATGTGCGACAGACTGCTGGTCCGTCTGTCGCAGAGAAGTTTGTAGAAGCACTTTAAAATAAAGTAGTCTTTAAAAAATAAAATCTCTCTTCTCTCTCTCTCTCTCATACATACATACATATAT
>CM045740.1:4076287-4078787 GCA_024760905.1 Plotosus lineatus
CTGGAGAGGAAGAGAGGGAGAGAGAAAGAGGGAGAGAGATGGAGGGAGAAAATGGGAGAGAGGAACGGGAGAGAGGGGGCGAGAGAGTGAGTGAGAGACAGAGCGAGAGAGAGGGGAGAGAGGGAGAGAGGGTGAGAGCAGGGGAGATGGAGAGAGGGAGCGAGAGAGGGCAAGGGCAAGGGAGATGGAGAGAGAGAGAGAGAGAGAGAGAGAGAGAGAGGCGAGGGTAGGGAAGATGGAAAGAGGGAGAGAGGGAGAGAGTAGAGGAGATGGAGTGAGGGAGAGCTGGAGAGCAGGAGAGCGGGCGAGAGGGCGAGGGTAGGGAAGATGGAAAGAGGGAGAGAGGGAGAGAGGGAGAGAGTAGAGGAGAAGGAGAGAGGGAGAGATGGAGAGTGGGAGAGGGGGTGAGAGGGAGAGAGGAGGAGAGCAAGGGAGATGGAGAGAGGGAGAGAGCGAGTGCGCAAGAGAGGACGATTGCAAGGAAGATCGAGAGAGGGAGAGAGGGCGAGGGTAGGGAAGATGGAAAGAGGGAGAGAGCGAGAGAGGGAGAGAGTAGAGGAGATGGACAGAGGGCGAGAGGGAGAGAGGACAAGAGCAGGGGAGATGGAGAGAGGGAGAGAGCGAGAGAGAGGGAGAGAGTAGAGGAGATGGAGAGAGGGAGAGACGGAGAGTGGGAGAGAGGACGAAAGCAGGGAGATGGAGAGAGGGAGAGAGCAAGAGAGCAGGGGAGATAGAGATAGGGAGAGAGGGAGAGAGGACAAGAGCAGGGGAGATGGAGAGAGGGAGAGAGCGAGAGAGGGAGAGAGGGAGAGAGCACGGGAGATAGAGATAGGGAGAGAGGGAGAGAGGATGAGAGTGGGGAGATGGAGAGAGGGAGAGAGGACAAGAGGAGGGGAGATGGAGAGATGGAGAGAGGGAGAGAGGGAGAGAGGGAGCGAGGGTAGTTCAGGTGATTGTGATGACACTTCATTTTCTTTCCTTTTGTTTCCACGCAATTCATTTTCTGTGTCGCCACCTTGAAATTTAATGAACTGAAACGTATATCACATTTATCACGAAGCACAATTCTCTCTCTCTCTCTCTCTCTCTCTCTCTCTTTCATTCTCTCTCTCTTTCACACACACAGACACACACACACACACACACACACACACACACACACACACACACACACACAGGGCCCAACAGGGTGATAGTGGGGATTGAAACAACCGACCTTCGGATTATTAACCACTGAACCATCACTGCCCTCATTCTAAGTATATTTCTAGAAACCCAGACAATAGTGTGTGTGTGTGTGTGTGTGTGTGTGTGTGTGTGTGTGTGTGTGTGTGTGTGTGTGTGTGTGTGTGTGTGTGCGCATGCATGTGTGTGTATGTGCGTGTGTGTGTGTGTGTCTATGTGCATGTGTGTATATGCATGTATATGCATGTGTGTATGTGTGGGTGTGTATGTTTGTACAATTGTGTGTGCGACGCACGTGTGTATGTGTGTTTATGTGTGCATGTGTGTATATGTATGTATGTATGTGTGTGTGTGTGTGTGTGTGTGTGTGTGTGTGTGTGTGTGTGTGTGTGTGTGCGTGTGTGTGCTTGTACGTGTGTCTGTGTGTGCATGTGCGCGCATGTGTGTGCATATCTGTACGTGTGTACACGCATGTGTGTGTGTGTGTGTGTGTGTGCGCATGTGTGGGTGTTTGCATTTGTGTGTGTGCATGTGTGTGTATCTATGTGCGTGTGTGTACATGTATATGCGTGTATATGCCTGTGTGTATATGTAGGTGTGTGTGTGTGTGTGTGTATGTTTATGCAATCGTGTGTGTGTGTGTTTGTGTGTGTATGGGTGGGTGTGCATGCATATGTGTGTTTGTGTGTGCATGTTGGCGTGTGTGTATGCGTGTATGTGCATTTGTGTACGTGTCTGTACATGTGTGCATTTGTCTTTGTGTGTTTGTGTGTGCATATGTGCATGTGTGTATGTGCATGTGAATGTACATGCATGTGTGTGTTTCTGTGTGCATGTGCATGTGTATATGTGTGTGTGCATGTGTGCGCATGTGTATGTATGTGTGCATGTGTATGTGTGTATGTATGTGTGTTTGCATGTGTTTCTGTGTACATGTGTATGTGCGTGTGCATGTGTATTCATGTATACGTGTGTATGCACATATATGTGCATGTGTTTATGTGTGCATGTGTGTGTGAATGTACATACTTGTGTGTGTTTCTGTGTGCATGTGTGTATATGTGTGTGCATGTGTACATGCGCATGTGTGCATGTCTGTGTGTATGGGTGCATGAGTACACATGTATGTATGTGGGTTTGCATGTCATGTGTTTTTGTGTACATGTGCGGGTGTGTGCATGTGTGTATGTATGTGTGTTTGCATGTGTTTCTGTGTACATGTGTATGTGCGTGTGTGCATGTGTATTCATGTATACGTGTGTATGCACATATATGTGCATGTGTTTATGTGTGCATGTGTGTGTGAATGTACATA
>CM045740.1:4083787-4118787 GCA_024760905.1 Plotosus lineatus
TGTGTGTGTGTGTGTGTGTGTGTGTGTGTGTGTGTGTGTGTGTGTGTGTGTGTGTGGATGAAAAGTCCCAGGTGATGTGATAGAAGTGTCCATGATGATGGAGAAGAATTTTTATAACTCGATCTTCAAATTTACGTCCAGGCGCTAATAAACTGAAATGGCATCAGTGCTTGGCCCCCTCATCGCTCCGTATGTCACCTGACTCTCTTCTTTCTTAAACCAGTTTTCAACACAGTAAAATCTCACAAGGTTTTGGAGAGGAGGCGCAACATTAAAAGAAAGAATGAAATGAAAAGAGGTGCAGGTTCCAGATTCCGAATGTTCCAGGTTCTGTGTAGCTTTTGTAATAAAGACTCGGAGCACTTCATCACAATTTGGTGATTGGTTTGAGATCAGTTTTGGAGAGCTCGGTGCCAAATTAAATGTGGGACGTCTCTGGGCTCAGAAAGGTGTTGCACTTCGGCTGTGTTTCCAAATTCCAAAGTCTTTGCAGCACTAAACATTAAAGATACGAACACAAACAAGCACTATAAACATCAACATGCTGCTGTAGTGGTGAGCATATCTGCCTCACAGCAAGATGGTCCTGGGATTGGTGAGCTGTGCAGGATATACCACATCTTCACCCAGAGTCTGCTGAGGTCCTGCATTATCACAGGTGATCCTCTCCCTGGATGGTCACTGTCATCTGATAGAGCGGATCTCACTGGTAGTAGGGGACCGGTCACTAATTCAGAGCCCTCGGAAAATGCAAACCACCACCAATCCAGATCCAGATCATCTACAAAATCGAATTGGGTCGTCCTTATTCAATGCCCTGCCTCTGGTAGAAATTCATTCATGAATATCCAAACACAAACTTTTTGTATTGTCCTGCTAACAAGCACACAAACAAACTAAAGGTAAAAATAAATTGGTTTGTTGAAAACATTTAAAGCAAAAGTTGGGAAAATAAAAGTAAAAAGTTTAAATAAAAAATAAATACCGAAATGGGTTGCCAGGACCTGGGGAAAAATACATTTTTAAAAAAAAGTTAAAGCTTCCCAATTGGCTTATTTCCTGATTACCACTCAATATGAATAATTATTGCTTCTTCTTCTTCTTCTTCTTCTTCTTCTTCTTCTTTTCCTTTTGGCTGTTCCCTTCAGGGGTTGCTACAGCGAATCATCTGCCTCCATCTCACCCTATCCTCTGCATCTTCTTCTCTTACACCAGGGGTGCTCAATCGTGCTCCTGAAGATCTACCTTCCAAATGACCTTATCTCTAACCCTAATGTGGCCCATGTGACATGTAAGATTCAGTCCAGTCAGGTCATAAGACATTTCAAAGTCCCTTGATTGGATAATTGGATGGTTAGATGGGCATGATTAGGGTTGGAGCGAATGCCTTCTGGAAGGTAGATCTCCAGGAGCAGGATTGAGCACCCCTGTCTTACACCAACTACCTTCATGTCCTCCTTCATCACATCCACAAATCTTCTCTTTGGTCTTCCTCTAGGCCTTCTGCCTGGTAGTTCCAACCTCAGCATCCTATCAATATACTCACTTATTTATTTTTTTTTAATTACTGTGAGATTTTAAATTTCAACTCGTTACAGTACCACTCCCGGATTCTACAGAACTGCATTTCTGAATATACACTGTGCACACCTTCATTACTTTAGCTAGCTGATTCATGTTAGCTGATTAGCATGATTGTATTATCTAGCCAAATCCACATGTTCATAGCTGTTTTGTTTTTGTTGAAAACGATTACGTTCTGCTTTCTCGGGTAAACCTTGTGGGCCAAGACAGAACACAGATGTAGGATTGTGGTGTTTTTGGTGGTTAAACAAAACGGAGGATATGCTAATTATTAAGCAGCAACTCTGTCCTTACCATTGCTTGGGGCAGATGTGGAGTAGAAGGTATCTTGTCTACATTAGGGATTCTGTTTCTGCTTGGATATTCTTGTTCTCCATGTGCCTTTCATTCAATGTTTTTAATGTATGCTAAAACCAAGAGAGAGAGAGGGGGGGGGAGAGAGAGTGAGAGAGAGAGAGAGAGAGAGAGAGAGAGAATTCATGCTAAATCCTAACAAATGTTTGCATGGGTGAGATACTCGCGGTACTAGTTATGCTAATTCATGCTGCCGGTTGGATTGCTGAATACTATAGAGCTTAAAAGATTTTCTCACTTCCATCTTCAGACCTAAAGACCTGTAATGAATCACAGTAATCGAATATAACAGGAATGGAAATATGATTAGCACAACCGGCTTCTTAATCGCATATCAATGTGGCGTGTGCGCTATTGGATTAAGCCAGCGTATGTCTGGGTCCGTCATGGTTGTGGAGGAAAGCATGCAGTGTTTCCTGCCTCACTGACTAAGTAGGGCATTCTGTTAACTTCTTTCTCTCTCAGCTCTGGTGTTTATGCGCACACGATGCAACGAGGCGCTCTATTTTAAGAACGTCCTCCACGGCACTAAGCATATGTCTTCATGTTAAATCCCGCCGAGCCAAAAAGGTCATGAAAAATGAGTTGCTATGAGTTACTGTATTTAACAGAGAATGTTAATAGCTGATCTTGTGATTCTTCCTGAGCTTCGAATACGTCCTCAGGCGAATAATTCTGGTATTTGCCATGATTTTGAAACTGGAAGTCGAAAATAAAGATGGCAGTGAGCCAAAACAACCAACAATATACAATGAGAGAGACAGAGAGAGAGAAAGAGAGAGAGAGAGAGAGAATTGTGAAAATGTAAAACTGTCAATGGATTTAGGTCGCTGTGTCAAATGTCTACTGCTAAATTTCCATAGATTAATCTGTAAAGTGGTTAAGAATCAGAGCTTCAGTGGAAGAAATCGCTAGAACAAGTTTTATGTATGAATATTCAATAAACTGTTGGTGACACCATAGCACAGCTTCACAACAACACGGTCCTGGGTTCAAGATCTGGGCTCAGTAAAGGCTGTGTGAAGTTTGCATGTTCTCCCTGTCCATGTTTCCTCGAGATATTCTGGTTTCCTTCAACAGTCCAAAGCACTAGGCTAACTAGGCTATTCCAAATTACCCCTTGGTGTGAACGTCAGTGTGAATAGTTATATGTGCGGCTAAGCTATGGCCTAGTGGGTTGTTTAGGGTGTACCTCACCTTCGCCCTGAGTCGGTTGAGATAGACTCCAGTATCCTCATTCCCCTAGTGGGATTACAGTAATTTCCTACTTTGCATGCCCACAATATTGCAAGATTTCCCATAGGGAAATTTAAAAATGAAAGATTATTCAAAATTCACAAACATTACAGCACTACACGTACATTCAACTATGCTAACCAACATGCTCTATTCTCCTTCTTGACTTGAGTGTTCTCTGATTGGCTGTGAGTCCAGCAAGCTGATTAGCCGAGATTATATTTCCCAGCATCCAACACACCCTTCCTCCCTCATGAAACAATGACCTTTATTGAGTTCAGGGGAAGCACCGGTGTGCAGGAAAAATCATGTTCACCATAATGGTGAGGGGAAAACAAAAACCAAAATCACTGGGAGAGTATCAACACGGAAACTGGTCGAGCATGGATCTCTTTATAGCTGATGGCTGAGTGAATTCAGGTTCGCTCTTTGGATTTCACCTGTGGGTAACAGTCATGCTAAATGTTTGTCCTCTTTTTACAAAAACAACCTTTTTACGAAAAGCAACAAAAGCGACATTCAAAAATTCAAACGCGCCATTAAAATATTCAAACAATGCGCGAGTTGCTCTCTCATTGGCTGTCCCCCAACATCCCACAGAGAGCTGAACTGTACCCATATTTCCTGTTTGTCACTTCCTGTTTGTTCGTGAAGGAAAGTTGAACAAGACTGTTAGCTCGTGAGTTTTTTGAGAGTGATCATTGCAGTGTTATATTTCGTTATCCATCATAGACCCCAAGAAAGTGATTCCTGGTGACACAGAAAAGAAGAAGCGGACTCCATTATCAATCGAAGTGAAGCAGGAGATAATAAAAAAGTACGAAACTGTGATGCGGTTAAGCGAAATCACAAAGGAGTATGGCCGAAACCCCTCTACAATCGGGACGATATTGAAGCAGAAGGAGACCTTAAAAGTAGACATACAGTGACAGAGGCGATTATTTCGGAATGATATTGAAACAGGAGGAATTAAAAGCGGCAATACAGTGACGGATTGGATTATTTTGGAAAAAGCAACCGCCATATTTAAGGACCTCGTGAAGGAGGGTGGGGGTGGGGGTGAGGGCTCTTCAGACCAGCAACCTCCGGACTTTAAAGCATCACATGGGTGGTTCGAGAGATTTAAAAAAAGGTGAATAGTTTTCTTTTACTTTTAACACATATTTCATACAAAATTGGTGTATCTTATTATTTTTAAAGGGCTTATGGTGTATTCTTGGGAGCCTTGGAAGAAATCACACGTTTTACATGTAAAATGCACTTCGACTTACGAAAACTCCAGGTTACGAAAAAGGCACTGGAACGGATTAATTTCGTAAGTAGAGGGCCGACTGTACCTCTAAACGGAGGTTCTGTCCTCTGTATAGTTTGTTTGTCTGTCTGTTTTGAGCAAGATCATGCAAAATCTACTTGGGTGATTTTCCTGAAACTTGGTGGAAGACTGTAGCATGGACTGGGAAAGAACTCATTACATTTTGGTCACTGGACTGGATCACAAATTTAGTTTCTCTTTCAATAACATAATGAGATATTCCATGTGGCCTTGTCATTAGTGTAAATTCAACAATGTTATATATTTTAAAATCCAATAGATGTCAGTGAAGCTCAATCCTATGTCATATAGCCTTAAGGGTTAAAACGAGTGCTGCAACAATGAATCGATAAAATCCATAAAAATTGATTATTAACAGTGTTGGTAACAAATTTTGTTGTCGAATAGTCTCACGATTATTTTGACAATTGTCACTCAGTTCGGAGTTAAACAGAAGTGTCATACGTGTGTCTAGCATTTTTTCATCTTCATAAACATTACAAAACATGGCCCCGTCAACAGACAGTGGCAATGGGATGGGAAAAAGGTGTTTGACTGAAATCTTCAAAAGTTAGGGAACATTGAACATTGTCCCGGCTTGTACAAACCGGATTCCAAAAAAGTTGGTACACTATACAAATTGTTAATAAAAACTGAATGCAATGATGTGGAAGTGCCAAATTTCAATGTTTTATTCCAAATAGAACATTTCCAATGTTTCCCATTGCTGATTTTTGGCGAGAGTAGCTGCAAAGCCATCAGCGTGTTTCTGTCCCTTGCTAAAGGGTTGTGAAAGGAAGGTCATCTGACGTAAAAACCTATGCCAAATCAAAAGTGCGACTCAGATGATTCGCTGTGACGACTCCCGAGAAAAGGAAAAAAGCTGAAAGGAAGAAAGAAATTCCGAATATAACATAGATGACAGGGTAAAAAGTTTAAGCTGAGAAAATGCATAATTTTAAGAAAAAAAATGTTGATTTTAAATTTCATGGTGTCAACAAAATCTCAAAAAAGTTGGGACAAAGTCTTTTTCACCACTGTGAGGCGTCCCATCTTCTTCTTACAACAGTCTGCAAACGTCTGGGGACCGATACAAGTTTCTCAAGTTTAGAAATAGGAATGCTGTCCCATTCTTGTCTAATACAGTCTCAGCCTGTTCAACTGTCTTGGGCCTTCTTTGTTGCACCTTTCTCTTAATGATGCACCAGATGTTCTCTATAGGTGAAAGATCTGGACTGCAGGCTGGCCATTTCAATACCCGGATCCTTTCCCTACGCAGCCATGATGTTGTAATTAATGCTGCAGGTGGTCTGACATTATCATGATGAAAAATGCTAGGTCTCTGAAAGAGACGACGTCTGGAAGGGAGCATATGTTGTTCTAGAACCTGAATATACACTTCTGTATTGACGGTGCCTTTTCAGATGTGCGAGCTGCCTATGACACACACATTCACACAAGCCCATACCATCACAGATGCAGGCTTCTGAACTGAGCGCTGAAAACAACTTGGTTGTCCTTGTCCCAGTTTTCCATAAAGAACTTTGAATCATGATTCGTCTGACCACAGAACAGGAATGCTACTGCAAGGGAAGTATTGCTGAGCCCATTCTGTGACTTCCCTTGCAGTAGCATTCCTGTTTGTGGTGCAGTGCCATTTAAGGGCCTGAGGATCACGAACATCCAGTATGGTCTCTGCCTTGACCCTTACACACATAGATTGTTCCAGATTCTCTGGATCTTTGGATGATGTAATTCACTGTAGATCATGATGACTTCAAGCTCTTTGCAATTTTTCGCTGAGAAACACCTTTCTGATATTGCTCTACTATCTTTCTGTGCAATATTGTGGGAATTGGTGATCCTGTACCCATGTTCGCTTCTGAGAGACACTGCCACTCTGAGAAGCTTTTTTTTATACTCAGTCATGTTGGCAGTGGACCTCATTAGTGGTAATTGTTCTTCCAGCTGTACGTTATAAGTGCAATCGATTTTTCCAGCCTCTTACTGCTACCTGTCCCAACTTTTTTGAGATTTGTTGATACTATGAAATTTAAAACCAACATTTTTTTTTTCTTAACATGATACGTTGTCTCAGTTTAAACTTTTGACCCTGACATTGATGTTCTATTTGGAATAAAATATTGAAATTTTGTACTTCCACATGATTGCATTCAATTTTTATTCACAATTCATATAGTGTCCCAACTTTTTTGGAATCTGGTTTGTACTAGAAGACCTTCTGGTCTATTCATAATTCAGGAGCAAGGACTAAGTAGTGAGGAGCAATGAGTGAGGTGACACAAGAGCAGCCTTCCTGGAAGAGTTACACACCAGCTAAAAAGTACCCCGTCCCTTATATCACCTTGGACATTTTTGCACAACAGGTCAGCTCTGCAACCATTCTCAACAGCAGACTTTGTCGTATGTAATGCTTCAGAGAGGTTAATGTCGTGTTTGTCTTGGGGAAAAAACATTTCCTTAATTTCCCATTATTCACATTGTTTACCCGTGACATTCCATGTTTGCTATATGGGAACGACTTAGACACAAGGATGTGACGCAAATTAGGGAAACAAGGAATCCAGAAAGGAGTCATAATGGATCACTTGGGGTACAGTAGATCCAAAATTGGTAGTAATGTGTCCCATATCTGCCTTCCTTCTGGTTCTCTCGCTTTTAGTTATGATGTGATAGCCAGTCATACCGGAGTACCTGCTTCACTCAGCAATAATAAAATCTTCTGTTTCCATTACACTATTATGAGTACAACTAACAAAACCCCCGGCCTCTCAGTTTTTGTTGAGGTACACATTCTTCTTCTGGGATGCCGGTTTCCCTTGACCTGGTTCCTCTCAAGGTTTCTTTCTCACATCAACCGAGGGAGTTTTTCCTTGCCACTGTTGCCATGGGTAACGCTCATTAGGGATGTGTCTGTCTGTCTGTCTTCCTTTTGGCTTTTCCCCCTTTTTTTTTTTTTTTTTTTTTACTCGGGAGTTGCCACAGCGAATCATTTGATTCGCACGTTTGATTTGGCAGAGGTTTTTACGTCGGATGCCCTTCCTGTCACAACCCTTTTAGCAAGGGACAGAAACACGCTGACGACTTTGCAGCCTACTCTTTACGAAAGTCAGCAATGGTTCTTTTATATGCCTCTCACCATAGACAGTGACAGACATGGCCCGCCTTTGATAACCCAGTTAGCTGCACTGGGGGGGACAGTGATAACCTTGTGGAGTGTGGGACTCGAACCCCCAACCTTTGGATCAGCGATCCAGCACCCTATACCACTAGACCACCACTGCCCCTGCTCATTAGGGATGTGTAGGGGTTGTAAAAAATGTTTATATTCTTTTATACTTGGTAAACTCCTACTTTTACTGTGTGAAGCTGCCTTACAACAAAGGCAACTGTAAAAATCACAAAAATAAATAAAACTGAATCGAATCGAATCGGGAGTAACATGGCTACAAACAACACACATTCACACTCACATCTACACCTATGGGTGATTTAGAGTATCAGGCTGATGTATATGTCTATCGATGGTGAGAGGAAACCAGAGGACCCTGGGTGAACCCATGCAGGTTTAAGATTAAGATTCAATCCATGAAACATCTTGATATGAGACAACAGTGCTAACCAGGGATCCACCTCAAAAAAAACCTACCCAACCAAGGTAAAAATAGTCTGATGAGGTGACCTTCTCACCTTATCCTGTCATGAACACACCCCCGTGTCAGTAATGTTCCACAGGCTCGGCAGAAATCATTACCGTCATCATGTAGGTCAGTGACTCAGATTCATTTATCACTGTAAGAGATGCTGATGTGCCTTGTCCTACCGGGTTCTGTGTTCCCATGAGATCCTGTAGCGGTGAATCATCAGCGTGAGCGCGTCACGCGGGAGCATCACATTGTTCCTGACACTTTGACGTGACTCTAATTTGGGCCCATACTGTGAGAACTACAGCTGTGTGGGTGTCAGAGCTGTGGAGCATAAAATTCCCTGACAAACCCAGGCATGCTGTCAGTGAAAAAAGTAGTCGCGGCTTCCTTATAGAAAAAGAAACCGAGACAAAAAAAAAAGACGTCCCTGGTAGAACAAAGTCTTGTGTGATGTAAAAGGAATCAGCGATGGCGACCTTTTTATTGATGTTGCTGTTATTTCAGATTTCAAACATGACTCAAACCAAAACAAACCAACAAAAAAAAAAAAAAAAAGATGACAGTTTGAAAGGGTCTTTTATTCGTATTTTTGATGAGTAAAAGGCCATCTCCTGGTTGAATAGACGTAGATGGTGAGATGGTGCCAGTGTGGGTGCAATTGGAAGGTCAGCGACATACATATTCATCTAAACAGTACGCCGACCCAAAAGTCAGCACTCGCCCAGAGCTGCCATCCAACACAACTGCTTTATGTTTGGTAAATGAAATTCTGAATCTGTCTGAATCGAGCACCAGAGGGCTTTCTCCTGAGACAGGGGGCAAACAATTCAAAAAACATGATTCATGGTGAAAAATAAAAATAATTTGATGATCAAATAAGAGTCAGCATAAATAAATCTTACTCAGTGATCAGAAAAGACTCATGGACAACATATTTCTGCAGAAACAAAAATATTAATCCCCTGACTCATCCCATTGCTGGGCTCTTGAAGAAAATGCTTTAAAAATGCCTTCTCGGGAAGATAAATTGACAAATTGCTGTATAGTATACCAATTACAGAGGAGAAAACATGATGAAATGCCTTAACAGCTGCCCTTCATATGATAATACATTATAAAATTAATTTTCTGTCCATATATTCTGGAAATGTAAAGTAAAAATGTAATAAAAGGGCCATTCAGGCTGCCACAAATTGCAGAAATTGTAATTACAGTGGTACCTTGACTTACGAATTTAATCCGTTCTGAGGGCGAACTCGTAAGCCGAAAAGTTCATTAGATGAAACAATTATTCTCATATGAAATAACAGAAAACCAATCCGTTTCAACTCCCTCGCAAACTCACATAACCTGACACAAACACTTTTATCTCACCTAATACTAGTATATTAAAGATAATCATGTAAAAACAATAAATATTTCATAAATAATAATAATAATAATAATAATAATAATAATAATACATGTACATTAACATTAATAATAAATAATAATTAAAACAAGAAAAAACCAATAAGTCAACTTACCCTTCCAATCATCAACTGCAGTGAAGATGTCACATGGGCAGGCATGAGGTGGGGCGGAACAGAGGAGGAGGAGGAGGAGGAGAAGGAGGAGAATTATTTTACAAATGCCAGCGAGGAAAGGCTCATAGTGAGGTCCCACAAGGCCAGTGCTTCCCAAATAGTGGGGTGTGATGCTGGGGTGTGTATGACCCTGGGGAACATGCTTTTTTGCCATGCTGTACTGGAATTAAGTGTAATTGCGCATTGGCTCCAGTAGTCAGCAGTGGCGGTGTCATTGCCGCACTATGGTATAGGGCAGGGGTCGGCAACCCGCGGCTCCAGAGCCGCATGCGGCTCTTTCATCCTTATGCTGCGGCTCTGCGTGGCTTGGGAAAATAAATTGCAAGTATCCGATTTTAAGTATATTGTAGGGAGCTGAGTAGAACAATTAATACACTGCTTCTGTCTGCTGTGCAATGGACAACTGACAGCTACTTTTATTGTGACATGTTCAACACAACGTCGACAGCACTTGACGTGTCAGCAGGCAGATTTGACAGCCGGCATGCGCGGAAAGCCCAGCAACACCAAAACTGCACAATATCTTAAAGTATTTTATTTGTGTCTGTTCGTTTGTTTAATTGTAGCTGTAAATTGTATGATTATTGTGATCTGTAAATATTAAAATAAAATAATATATATAGATTGTATTATTTTTCGTCGCTTAAAAATGCGTCACACTCTCCGACAGCCCGCCAAAACGCCGTACATTTATCGAGACTTTCAACCCTAGGTCGGCCACGGATGGATAAATCTAAGAAAAGATTCGAAATAAGAAATATTTGAAGAAAACAGAGCATTTAATGATGCATGGGCAGATTCATTTGCAAAAGGTTCAAATCACCTTCAGTTTCGTTCATTACTGGATGAGGTGGCACGTACTCTGATCTGATGCATAACAGAGTGCGGTGGCTGTCCAGAGGAGAAGTGCTGAAACGCTTTGCTGCATGTCTGGGACAGGTGAAGACTTTCATGAGCAGCAAAGGACTCACCTTTCCTGAGCTGGAACGGCAGGAGTGGCTGGAAAAGCTGTATTTCATGGTGGACATGACGGCGAACCTGAATGCGCTGAATACTTCAGGGGAGAGGAGGCACAGCGCTACACATGCTGGAAGAGGTGTTGGCGTTTGAGCGCAAGCTGACAGTGTTTGTGAGAGATTTAGAGAGAGGAACACTGTCTCACTTACCCTCCTTAAGGGAGTTCAAACAAGCGAACAAGGTGATAAATTCAGAGTATTTGCAGTCTGTAATTACTACAATGCAAGCATCGTTTGGGAAACGATTCCAAGAGTTTAGAGAGGAAAAAGCTACATTATCCTTCCCGTCGCTCCCCTGACCATCGACTCCATCCCTGTTAAATGTGTCTGCATTTGCAGGTGTAAGTCAACCTGATCTTGAGCTGGCTGACATAACTGACAGAGATATATGGGTGTCTGAGTTTGAACGCATGATATATATATATATATATATATATATATATATATATATATATATATATATATATATATATGTGCGAACATATTCATTTCAGATGTCAAAAAGTTCCCGGTGTTGTCTTTTCCGTGGAAACCGGGTCGAAATGGCTCTTTGAGTGTTAAAGGTTGCCGACCCCTGGTATAGGGAAAAAGCACTGACCAAATGATATGAAGTGCAGTAAACACTATTTGCAGTCGTGCTCGGGGTGCTGGGGGGTGAAATTTTTTTTTTTCCTTCCTGGAGGGGGTGACGCAGAAAATAATTGAGAAGCACTGCACAAGGCGTTCTTGGAGCATGGAGGAATACACGCTGAAGAATACGAGGCTAATTGGCCCGTAAAAGCCATTACCCCAGCAGAGCTCGTAAATCAAAATTTTGCTGGTATGATGGTGCAGATTTTTGGTGGATCGAAGATCGTTTCATGGAAAATACGTTATAAAAGACACTCGTAAGTCGAGGTACAACTGCATATGGCTTTTAAAGTACGTTTTCACTTGCATCCACTCAATAGTAGAAGCTTCTTCGGGGAGTAGTGGCTTGGTGGATAGGGCAATGGGTTACTGTTATCAGCAGTTGAATCCCCATTATCACCACTTTTGGGTCCTTGAGCAAGGCCCTTAACCCTCAGTTGCGTAAAAAAAAATGATATTTCTAGTCGTGCTGGATAAGAGTGTCTTCTCAATGCTGCTGTAAAGATTCTATAGTTAAGTAAAGCATGAGTTGATGCCCTCCATGTTATTTAAACACTGTATTTAAAGAAAAATAATAAAACTCTTGCCCCTCAGGCAGCCTTGTCTGCCGTATTTCGGTATTGTGATCAACCTCTGCTACATCTACGTCATTTTAATTCATTCTGGTTTTGTTTGTGAATCAAGTGAGAATACACAGTATGCATCCTGACAGCATTCCCCCCCCCCCCCCCCCCCACACACACACACACACACACAGGGCTGGAAAGAGTGAGACTCTGTTCTACTCTACCAAATGCATCTTAAGGAAACAGAGGCTCACAATCAGACTCCAGCACCACCGAAATCCCGAGATTAGGGAAAGCTCCATTTTTGTCCAGGGACAGATACTACAAACATTTGCTTTCATGGATTCACAAAATCCCGGGCTCAAATACACTGCTTCGCTTTTGCCTCACCTCTGCCTTAGCTCTACATGATCACACGATTAAAAGCTCTCAATAGGATGTTATGAGATTACTTTGAGACCACAGAGACTGAGCTCAGGTCGGTGTGAACATTTTAACACATCATCAACAGATAAATAAACGCTACCTCTGCCCTGGAGACGTCATCGTGGACTCTGGAGAGGAGCCGAGTGATCGGTCATAACATTTTGATTAATTTTCTGTATATAGAGTTATACGCAGAATAGAACCCATCATGTTACATCATGCCGTTCTCACTCTTCCTACCACCTGACCTCTTCAATCATAAGTTATTACGATTACAAAGCAGGTCCGTGACATCTAAAAATAAAAAACATCCGACAGGTTCTAAGGAGGATAAAACCAAAAGGCATTGAATCATTTTTTTAAAAGTGTTCGGTCGCCAGCTCTGATCATGACCCGTGCCAATGCTTCCTGGCATTTGGGTGATATTTACAGAGGTCACGCATAATCAGGCGAAAATGAGCATGTCTCCCTGTCGACCACCATCAAAGAGTCATACGCTTTATTCGCCAGAGCGAGCAGTCACCGACTTCCTGTCTGAGCCGTTGTATCTTTTTAATGGCGTTCCAGTGATGAGGGAAGCGAAGAGGGTCTGTCTGCAGTACCGGGAAATTTCGATTTTAAAAGGTTTGTCTGGGCACAAAACAACATAGTGATGATTTCAAGTGGTGTTTGCATAACCCTGAGGGAAATTCGTGTAGCTGCAGTGGGATCAAATCCAGAGCCTGAAGTAAATAATACAAATTATAAATGGTTCGTTATGGAAACAATCATAATCTATGGGCGGCACGGTGGCGCAGTGGTAAGCATATCCGTCTCAAAGGCAAGAATGTCCTGACTTCAGCTCCCGAGCTCTGGGTGTTTCTATGTAAAGTTTGCATGTTCTCTCTGTGCTTACATGGGTTTCTTCTGGGTAATCCGGTTTCTTCCCACAGTGCAAAAGCATGCACAAGGGACTAATAGACACAATTCTCATTACGACTGCGCATGTGCGGGGAACGTGACCCAACAGCTGATCCAAGGGTCACTCCTACCAATCTTTATTGCAGCCACTTGCTGTTGTATGGAAACACATCCGAACAACTGCCGCTTAAAGTCTGCCTTAAGCCTTAAATTATCGACATGCCAGGTGCGCATTGTGCCGCAGTGAACTGTGGGAATGGCATGTGTCATCTCGAGCATTGGAAAAAGCTAGTTTGCAGTATACATGCCTGCAAATTTTGGACTAACGTGTGTACATGTCTGCCGCCGTTCAGGCTATTTACCTTCCCCACCGAGCTGAAGGATCCGGAGGGATGCAAATGTTGGATTGAAGCAGTAAGTTTAAAATTAAAGTGTTTTTTATTCGAATTCATGGACCCTACAGACTACTATATTACCTTTTATTTACCTGTTAATTTACCATAAAAATTGGCAATGCTAAACTATATATGTAAATTATCATTACACATCATACACTTAGATCTTGAAAATTGCTGTTATGTTAATGTATAAATTAAGATTAGACTAACAAGAGCTGTCAGATCACTCGGTGACAGCTGTAAAACTTGTATTTGCCTTCTTTGTATTACGAAGTCGCACTAGTAGAGGTGCCTGGTCCTTCATTATCAAAAAATCCACTATGTCAGCGTACATACACAGGTCATTGGCGTCATTTTCTGTCTTCCAGCTGTCTTCAAGTCCCAAGGAGTTGGGAATTGTCATGATTTCCTCATCCACTTCAAATGTCAACAAGTTGGCATAGTCACCTTGGGCAATTTTTGTAATGTCACCTGTTAGAGGCATGTAAATATTTGTGTGAATGTAAATATAAAAATAATGGAAGAGTGTCACATGGTATGACTCAGATGTTTGAGTCTGGAATTTTCCATAAGGGTTGCATGCAGTTGCATGCACCCTGGTGGCGGGTCAGGTGATTGTGGAATTTTCCAGAATGGAAAATTCCTGAACAGTAGGGAATCTATATTAAGGACCTGTTGCCAACTGGCTACAGTCTCCTCTAGGCCCTTAGAGTCTCTTCATGTCTCTTCCGGCAGATCATCTGAGGAAACTCATCTTGGCAGATCAACTCATCCAAGGTGAACCATGGAACACACTTCACCTAAGTTTCGTTGTTCGGGACTTCATCGTCAAAGTCCATCATCCATATCCACACAGCCCACGTGAGGATGGTCATCATTTGTTTCGTCTGACACGTAGGACGGCAAGCCTTTTTCCCGCCAGCACATGCGCCATCTCTAAATTTACCCTACTGCGGGTGCTTGGTGACTATGGGACCCTTTGTTAATTTGTATGTGGTTTAGCTGTAAGATGCAAGTTATGAATTTTGTCTTGTTTTGTTCATAGTATTAAAGTGTATATAGTTTATGTCGTGGTCTGGCATGCTTTGCTGGTTTCAAGGGGCAATTTCAATCCTCTAAATTTTCCCATCCGTGACAAGTGGGGGCTCATCCGATAGAATCCATTAGGCATACATAACATCGCTTTCCATAACAACGAACTTTCCATAAATTAAATGCATCGATAGTGCAGTTCTCTTCCATATCAAGGTTTACTTCCACCCCGTTTGGTAGTCGAGATCCCATGATGCTGTGCGCGAGCTGAGATTCGAATTGTGTCTATTGGTTGTTCCAAATCAGCCCTGAGTGTAAGTGTGACTTTGAAGGGTTATCTGAGTGTGTGTTGTCCTGCGTTGGCCTGGCATGCGGTCAAGACTGTATCCCGCTTTTGCCCAAAGTCGGCCGAGATGGGCACCAGCCTCCCTGTGACCCTGAATAGGTAAAAGCATTTTAGAACATGAAAGAATGAATGAAGAAGCCTCGTCTGAGAGACGTCAAGTTTCTTTGTTTCTCTCGACATGACGACAATTGACGAGCAAAGAAAGTGATGAAAGTTAGCTGAGCTCTCGTTGAATTAGCAGAACGGCCCGCTAACATTATCAAAAGGATTCCAACAACGCTATGATATTTTAATCTTTTTTTTAAACAAGGAAGGTTTGGACAAAGATGGTAACTGAGAAAGGGAGAACAGGAAAGGAATTTCCTCGCCACCCTAACAGGAGTAAACACTTCGAAAAATGACTGAGTAAATACACAAGGGGATCCAGAATTTGATCGGAATCATCTTCATAACCTAATGGGGTGTTACATCGGTCATACCGACAACAAATAAACAGCCAATCACCAAATCAATACTGACATCTTGTATGATTGAATTATTTAAATATCGCATTAATTCATATGTCAATCTAATCCCTTTGTGTGTCATATATGGAACCTTTGCTTGTACTTAGTGTCGTCGTAGAGCGAAATAAGGAGGTTTAGAGGAGAGAGGAGGATCTATCGGAGCAGAATTTCCAAGATTAGAACGGCCTCATTTCCCAGGGGATCTCATGAGAAGTCTGTGCCCTCCTCAAGGTAACACTGATGTCTGTAAACCCTCCCCATCGCCACCTTGCTCCTTTCATCCCCAACTGTTCCAGTCAGCTATGATTTAGCAAGGCCAAAGGGGTATAGGGGTTTTGACAGCGAGGCAAATACAAGATATTCACAGGGGCATCCAGGTTTAGCTACAGAATATGGGGTGTGCGGGGGAGGGGAGCAGTGAAACAGACAGGCTGAGTTGCTACACCGTCAAGCAGTGAAGTCTTAAAGCGTAGAGAGACACAAACTCCGGCTGCTCAGAGACTTCGTCAGCACCAGATACAGCTTATTTATTTGATGACAAAGTGAGGACGGGCGCCGTATCCGGTGTGGCCTCAACTTTCTTCAGCTGAATTTTTTTGTAAGGTCCCTTATAGAATTCCACACAGTGAACTCTCAGCATGTCCGTGGGGCTTTCAATACCTGGAGAACTGCTGTATCAGGAAAGTCTTGGAAAGAAAGTCGAGAAACGAGGTCTAAGAAAGGAATCTGAAACATGGACGACATCTGGAAACAAAAATTAAGAGAAGAGAAGCTAAGAAAGGGAGAACAGGTAAAGGAATTCCAAATGAAGAAGTTCATTCATTCATTTTCTGAACCACTTAATCCTAATCAGGGTCAAGGGGAGGCTGGTGCCCATCTCAGCCAACTCTCCGTAAGGGAAGAGTACACCCTGGACAACTTGTCAGGCCATTGCAGAATTCTAAGAAGGAAAGCAAAAGCACAGGAACATTGGGGAAAAAAATAAGGGGAAGGAAGTTGGAGGAGGGGAGTGTGGGAAAGGAAGTTTGAAGAAAGTAAGTCGAAAAAGAAAGAAGGAATTCCAAGCAAGGAAGTCAGAGAAGGGGAAAAAATAATTCCAAAAGAGGGAAATAAAGATCAGAAGTATGGGGAAAAGAGAGCTAAAAGAAATCCCAGTTTGAATCCCGATTAATACCACAGTAGTCCGTCACCGGGAGTTCATGGGAGCTAATTGGACGAGCTCTCACGGGAGGGAGAACTTCCCTGTCACACACAGTGATCGCCAGCCAATCACGGGAGTCTGTGAGCTCATCCTTTCCTGGAGGCGGATAGCACTCTCCTTTCGAGTGCGTTAGACACATGGCGCGACAGTTCGAAAAGAGTTGGGTGGCTAGCATTGCATGTCACGGAGGGGGCATTTGCATGCTCTCGGCCCTCCCTGGTCGGTGGTAGTTATGTGATAAGGAAGGCTATACCTGCTCGGTGGGAATTGGATACGAATAAATTAGGAGGAAAGTGGGAGTCTGATCTAAGAAGAGAAGTCTGAGAGCAAAAATGAATGAAAGTCAAGCTAAGAACGGGAGAATGGGATTTCCAAAGAAGGAACACAAACATACCTGTCAACCCTAGGCCGTTGGCGATCTTACAAATGGCTACTTATGCCCTTACAAAATAGCAACTAATCTTACGCGTCTTATTATCGCGTGCAATATGAAACAAAAATTAAACTCTATTTTTAATATAATATGAATTTATTGGTAATGTTGTAACATATAACCTGGTGCAATCAAATAAAAGAGTAATATCTTCTGCTGCATGATTAAGAAAATTTAACAGTGATCTTTATTATAACTATATGTAGCACTTTTGGCACTTTCAATCATTTCTTTTGATGGCTTCACTTCATGGCACTTGAGCTCGCAATTAAGTTTGACTTGAATGATGGCGGAAGTGAAAGTGCGGTCACGTGGTCGGAAAGAGCAGACGATAGCAGACGATAACGCAACGCCAGCGATTCTCGCGAAACGGCTACAGACCAATTCGGCGTATCGTCTCTTTACCGAAACGGTGACACAAAAAACGGAGTTAAAAAAAAAGACGAAATGATCGAAAAACGTACAGATTTCGGACGTACGGCGTACACATTTAAAAATCAGTGCTCACTTGTACAAATTACGCCAAAACCGTACAACTTGACAGGTATGCACAAAGGAGGGAAAGAAATACAAAGAAAGAAAGTGTGAGAAGGAAAAAGGGAATTCCCAAGAAGATGAAGAGCAAGTCTTGGGAAAAGGAAGCCAAGAATGGGAGTCTGATTGATATTTGATCCATGAAGTGAAGTCTGCGAACAAAGTTTAAAGAAAGAGAATGGTGGGAGGGGCATCTGAAAAGGAAGTCTCTGGAAGGATCTATAACAGAGGTGTCAAACTCATACCACAAAGGGCCATGTGGCTGTGGGTTTTTGTTTCTACCAAGCAGCAGCACACCTGACTTGGCTCATTCAAACAACAGATGAGTCTTCAGGTAGTTGATTGGTCAATCTGTATGCTCTGTACAGAGACTGGCCAGTTGATTAACTGGCTGAAGACTCTTATCTGTTGTTTGAATGAGCCAAATCAGGTCTGCTGCTTGCTTGAAACAAAAACCTGCAGCCACGTGGCCCTTTGTGGCACGAGTTTGACACCCCTGATCTATTAGGAGGTAAGTCTGGGAACCTAAGGCTCAGAAGGGGAACTGAGACAGGAACTCGAAGACACGAGGTCAGAGAAAAGAAGTTGATGCAGGGACGTTTGGCAACAGAATTCAAGAAGGACTTTCTTTATAATAAAAGGGGTTTATGAAGGGATAAAGAAAAAAAAGAAAGGAATAAAGAAGTACAGAAATAAAGAAAGAGAGGAAATCAGATCAAGGACGCATGTTCATATAAATCTAAAGAGAGAGAAATCTTGATAACACAGTTTAATAAAGGAAAAAAGAAGACGTGCAGGAGAGTCATCAGCATTAGCATTCATTAGCATACATTAGCATTCCAACGTATAACTGAAAACTTCTTCCTCGTTCCGACTCATTAAAAAATTATTTAGCCGGCTAAAATAAACACGTGATCATCAGGCATCCTATCCAGGATGAGCAGTGTGCGTTATTGCTTTTTCCTCGACTCCTCATCTGCACTGATACAGGATTTTAAAGACTCAAATTAAACTGATAGGGTGAAATCCGTTTATGTGATGGTGTGGTTTGTGTAATCGCAGCTCTCAGCCGGGAGATTACGCTCGTCATTAAACCCAGGCCCTCAGAGGTCACAGCGTGTACATAGAAGGAGGATCCCTCTGACATTTTTTTAAAACTCTTTGAAAAAAGAAAAGCACTGCATGCTTTATTACGGCTTTAATTATTTCAGTGCACTGGCTTGAGGTTATAATTAAAACCGAATCAAATGTACTGGTAAATAAAAAATAAACACAAGACATTCACAGGGGAACATTTTAAAGTGTAAACTCACTCCAAGCTCTGAGGCTAACTCGACCCAAAATGAGGAGGGGGTGTGGTTGGGGGAGGTAGGAGGTGCAAAATGAGTCTTCATTGGCATACTTTTTAAAAGTGTTGTATTTTTTAGGGTTTTGGGTTTTTTTAACATTACAGTTTGTATAGCAATAGCAAACAGTCGACTCTACGTCACCATGGCCCTTAGAATGCTGATTTTAGCCACTAGGTGGGATTTTGAGCCATTTTCCTTTCGTAAAATGGTTTTCAGTCAATACTAACAGCAGCATTGACAGACTCAGATTGATAGTTGTCTGTTAATAGCCAGACTAAAATCCTGTAATTCTGCCACTGGATGATGATTCTCAGTAGTTTGAGATCAGAAAAGCAGCAAAACATTAGAGTAAAACGTTTTCCTGCAGTCCTCCTCCAAGCCTGTCAATCCAAATGCTACAAATAATCACAACGCTAAAGAATCTTTAAAAAATAACTCGATCCCTTTTTTTAAATATTTGATCCAGGGTTGCTCTAAAAATGTAGCAGAGGCTTGCTTGTCCAATTTCATTCATTGGCCGAACCTCCTCATCACGTAAGAGACAGGGAAAGGCAGGAGCCCATCATGGCCAAATCGGGTGGAGGTGGGGTACATCCTAAAGAGCTTGCCAGACCGTTGCATGGCAACACATGCACAACCATTCACATTCGCACAGAGCAATCTGAAACAGCCGATTAGCCTACTGTGCATGTCTTTAGACTGTGGGAGGAAACAAGAATACCCAACAGAAACCCATTGAAGCACAGAGAGCACATGCAAACACCACATAGAAACGCCCTCGCCAAGCCCGGGACTCAAACCCAGGACAGTCTTGCTGTGAGTCAGACATGATCACCTTTACTCAGCATGAACAATAAAAAAGTTTGCCCTGTGGACATTATGCCGACAACTTGTAAACGTGGTTAGAGGGTTGTCGTAAACTTCTGTTATGTGTAATTGCAGAATTATGGACAAATCCACCACTAGCTGAGTTTCCACCACTGCACCTACTAACAAGCAGCTCCCAAATGCACAGGACGTGATATTATTACACTCGTTTTCCTTACATATGTAGAAATGATGGTTTCACTCTTTATTTTTAGGCTGAAAGCATTACCATCACCATTACAGGAGGATATCGTTAACAACCTCAGAGACTTATTCCTCTATTTTATAACATAATGCTTCCTTTCTACGTTCATGTTCATTTTCATTCCCCCACAGTGTTGTAGATTGGATCAAGATGCGCATTTGGAACCAGAGACTCAAAGCTAATCTAACGTGAACCTTTTTTACGTGTTTTGGAACAATTACTGCAGGAAAGCAGAATGGGAATTTCTGGTTCTTTGTGAGACATGGATGGAAATGTGATGAGGCGAAACATTCAAATCTGATTGTTGTCCTAGATTTAGACACAAGATCTGTTTTAAGCACCAAAAGCACTATCAAAAATACTAACATCCAAAAATGAACATTACCTCAGAATGGTTAATGACCTAAAAATCGGTTTACCTGAGAACCAATCCTGGCCAAACTTGGTGGAACCACTACCCTTCTCTGGTACTAGGCAAGTCACTATGGCTCAGGTCCCAAAGGTCCCAAAGGACTTTACCTTTTGTTCATAGTAAAGGGATAGTCCTTTGGGACCTTTGGGACCTGAGCCATAGTGACTTGACAGGGCTGTGCTTATCCCTGGATTCCATCGTGTGAAGTGACTAGGAGTACAACTCCTCCTGAATGGGACACTAGTCCATCGCAGGTTACCTTCCCAGTATATTTTTACTAGTTCCCATTTATACTGCTGGGTGAACAGAGGCATACTTGTGGTTGAGACCTTGTCCAGGACTTCTAGCACAGTGGGGGTCTAACTGGGATTTGAACACATAACCACCCAATCATGAACGCAGCACCCTGACCATTACACTACCGGCCCCACAGGCGAGCCAGCCTTTACTATGAAACATTAATAAAAATCCATATATGGAATGTCAAATAAGACAGTTAACCTTTGTCTTTGAAAGGTCAAACACAAGCTCTTTTGTAACTCCTTTAAACAAAAGAGTTTTTTAATAATGTGGTTACTTCTATGTGTCCTCCCAGTGCACTAACTGGGTTATCAAAGGCCAGCCATGTCTCTCACTGTCTATAATGTTAAGTTCATGCAAAAGAACCATTGCTGACTTTCATCTAGAGGAGCTGCATAGTGTTTCTGCCCTGTGATGGCCCAGCAAGCTGCCCAAGGTGTATGCTGCCCTTGCCCGGAGTCGGCTGTGTAATTGTAATTGTAATAAACAAACACATGTGTAATTGTATCTTACACCTTACACATGCTGCTCTGGATAAAGAATTGTTTCCAAGGATCTTTTTTTTTTTTTGTCTGGTTTGTAAGTATTTTTAATAAATGCAAAAGGCATATTTTTCTGCTCATATACTAGAACAAGCCCAAGTCTGACTGTCTCAGCGGTTCTTTTCGAGGATTCTGACTCAATAACAGATGTATGTTTAACTCAAAGGTTAAGTGCACATATACAGAGTTTTCCCAGAGGCTGGAACAGGGGAGAGGAGAAGAGGAGAAGAGGAAAAGGGAGAGCATGTGATTTAATAATGTCCGTTTAATTTCATTTTAACATCGACGAGCAGATAAAGTGAGACAGAACAGACGGATTTATTTTATTTACACTTTACAATTAAAAAAGTGGATTGTTATTACTGTAAATTCAGGGAAATCTTTACCTCTATGGCATTTTTCCGTTTGCTTATTAAACCACAGTACCGACAGTGCAGCCAACTGGGTCATCAACGGCCAGTCACATCTCTCCCTGTCTGTGGCGGCGGTTCATGTAAAAGAACCATTGATGCCTTTCGTAAAGAGGAGCTGCATGGCCCTCAGTGTGTTTCTGCCCTGCCACGACCTGGCGAGCTGTACAGGGTGTAGTCTTCTCTAGACCAGAGTCAGCTGGGACGGGAGCCAGCCTCCTCACGATCCTAATTGTGATTAAGTGGTTCACAAAAATGAATGAATGAATAAATAAACCAAAGTACTACTGAATTCTGGATTCTGATTGGTCATAGTTATTTCATATAACAGCAACTCTTCTAATAAAACATCTGGAATCACTAGTGATGTATAATACTGCTGTATAATAAGAAGAATGAAACTTTTAACAATGTGCTATCATGAGAAATTATGGATGAATAGAGAGGTGGAGGGGTAGCAGGTTGGTTGGATGGATAAATTGGTGGGTGGGTTAATTATTGGTTAGGAATAGAGAGATGGAGGGCTAAATTTATGGGGGATGGTTGTCTTGATTGGTGAATGTACAGATGTATGGATGGTTGGAGTGGACACATTCTGTTTGGAGGTATGGATGGTTGGATGAAAGGATTGGTGGGTGGATGGATGGATGGATGCTTGGAATGATTGGTCAGTGGATGGCTAGATTCTTAGAAGGATTGGTTGGTGGATGTATGGATGGTTGGGTGGAAGGATTGGTCAGTGGATGGATGGAGAGATGAATGAAGGGATTGGTTGGTAGATGCATTGGTTAATGGATGAATGAAAGGATTGGTTTATGGATGGATGGATGGAAGGATTGGTCAATGGATGGATGGATGGATGGATTGGTCATTGGATGGATGGATGGTTGGAAGGATTGATCAGTAGATGGATGGATGGAAGGATTGGTCAGTGGATGGACGGATGGTTGGATGGATTGGTCGGATATGTAGAGGGTTGGACAGATGGACAGATGGATAATAAGGTGGAGGGTGGAGGGTGGATGGATGGAAGTGTGCATCTCATCGGACTACAAAAAGTTTCACCCTGAAAGGTTTCAGTAGTGAAAGTTTGAAATGAACTCAGAAGATTTTCTGAGTGGATTATTATTTCAAGCAGAATGTCATCTTCACTGCATCCTGCTCTTGTTTGCTTTCCCTCTATGATTTAGTTCTTAGTGCTCATTGTGGACCATAAGTTCTTTAAGTCATTGCAGTCTGATGTTGCAGGTTCATGGATCAGCACTTCTCAGCCTCAACAGAAAAACCCATAGGATCTCGAGAAGCCCTGCCAAAAAAATCCCTGATGCCCTGATGTAGGCAAGCTGGTGAGAACAAATGAGAGTGACGCGCTAGTAAAAGCTTCGAGGAAAATCCTGAGAGCCGTCCATTTGATGGAAACAAGCGCACTGAAAAAGTGGCCCTCAATTCCCGGCAGCACCGGAGAGGGAGCGAAACAGCGGATAATTTTAGAAGCAAAGCCACAAGCGGGACTTTCCTTTGTCTCCATCATCCCTGCAGTGTGTCTTTATTCAAACATGTCTTACACATTTGAGGGAACAGAAAGCTCAATATCCAGATTCAGTGAAGACCTGACTGAGCACTTTAATAATTAAAACATGGGCGGAGCAGATCAAACAGGAAACAGAATGTGAACGCTCCTTCGATTGATGGTATGGAGGCGATGGTTGGAAGTAATATAAAACAAACACCATCATTAAGAAAATAATCAATTCTGGCTACACTTGCACTACAATTTACACGTTCAAGCTTCAGTTCAGACTCTGCTCTGGAAATGAAGACTCCTTCCATAAATCTTAAACACAGACGCTTGTCCTTGTGAATGTGATGTTTGTCACGGTCTTCCCTCGTCTTTGTCTGTACTCCATGCAGTTCAAGCCACATTCTACCATTACTTCTGTGATTAACGAGATGAAAGAACTACAGCCTACATACATATCCCAGGAGGCTCTGTCAGCAGCACGAAAACATCAGTGACAAGCCGCACATGGAGGCGTTTGAGCAGTTCATCAATGGGGTTTTATGAATGCGCGCCAAGTGTGCCATGGCACGGAGCACTGAACTTGTTTTATCGCAGTGTTTATGGACTTGGCTCTCTGGGAGTATTTCCGCCACATTCTGAGGTTTACCATGTTCTTTAGTACGTGTAGCGTGCACCTCTATTTTGTGTTTGCGTTCAGTTCTTAGACATGATAACACAGGCAGATATAAAATCATGTGTTTGTAATGATTATTTAAGCTCTGTGATGTCAACGCACTGCATTTTCTCTCACTTCTGGTAAGGAGCCTAAGTGCTTTATTTATTCATAAATATTATCACAGTACAAAATGAAAAAGGTTTTACTTAATCATTAAGTCGTGTCAAGGAAAGTCGTTCGATTCAGTTTTCAAAAAATACAGTGGTACCCCACCTCACAAAATTAATCCATTCCGGAGCCTTTTTTGTAACCTGGATTTTTTTGTAAGTAGAACCACATTTTACATGTACAACGTGTGATTCTTACCAAGGCCCACAATACTACCCTTTAAAAATGATAACAGCATACCTTTTAAGGTACTTACTTCGTGTTGACCATGTCTTCTGAGCAGAGTTATAATCTTACAAATGTTTATGCAAGGTTAAAAGCCTGAGCCAAAAAATAAAGTTGCAATGAACACACTCGAAAATCTCATGAAACAAGCTGCTGCTCAAGGGAGCTGCGTCATCCCTCCTAGCCAATGGGAGGTCAGCGGGGCGGAATGTTGGGAGACACCCAGTGGGAGAGCAACTCGTGCATTATTTGAATGTTTGAATGGTGGGTTTTAATGTTTTAATGACATGTTTGTTTGGCACGTTTCTTAAGAAAAACTTGTTTCTTATACAAAGACAAAAAATTTTGGAAAATGTTTTTTGTAAACTGGATTTTTCGTTTTCTGGGACTATCATAAGGAGAGGTACCACTGTATATGGAAAAATAAAAATAAAAATAAAGTTTGTCATTATAATCGCGCCCCACTAGTTGAGAAGCACTGAATTAGTGGCAGCCCAACAAATTTAGACATATATAGTGATCCCTCGCTAAATGCAGCCATGAGGTGGGGGAGGCACTAACCAGTGTCTCTCCCCCTCATACCGGTCCCAAGCCCGGAGAAATGCAGAGGGTTGTGTCAGGAAGGGCATCCGACGTAAAACCAATGCCAAACTTTTATGATGCAAATCAGAAGTATTACCCCCATACCGGATCGGCCATCAGTGCTGTCAATCAACAGGGTGCTGATGGAAATTGGACTACTGTTGGTCGAAGACGTCGAAGAAGGAGAGGTGGGAGGCGTGTCCGTAGGCAGAGAGAGAAGAGGAAAGGCATGAGTTTAAGACTGAGAGTGGGGACTTTGAATGTTGGAACTATGCAAAGAAAAGGTAGAGAGCTGGCTGACATGATGCAGAGGAGGAAGGTGGACATACTGTGTGTTCAGGAGACCAGGTGGAAAGGTAACAAGGCTAGAAGCTTAAGAGTGTGGTTTAAGCTGTTTTTCATGGTGTGGATGGGAAGAGAAATGGAGTAGGAGTCATCTTGAAGGAGGGTTGATCAGGAATGTTCTAGAAGTAAAAAGAGTGAACGGTGATGTTACAGGGAACAGATAACGAAGGTGGAGGATTTTAAGTACTTAGGCTCAACAATCCAGAGCAATGGAGAGTGTGGAAAAGAGGTGAAGAAGAGTGTGCAGGCAGGCTGGAATGGTTGGAGAAAAGTGTCCGGTGTGATGTGCGATAGGAGAGTGTCAGCAAGAATGAAGGGAAAAGTGTACAAGATGGTGTTGAGGCCAGCGATGTTGTATGGTTTAGAAACAGTGGCGCTGAGGAAAAGGCAGGAGGCAGAGCTGGAGGTCGCGGAGATGAAACTGTTGAGGTTCTCTCTGGGAGTAACGAGGATGGATAGGATCAGAAATGAGTATATCATTACAAGGGACAGCCCATGTAAGATGTTTTGGAGACAAAGTCAGAGAGGCTAGATTGAGATGGTTTGGACATGTACAGAGGAGGGATATTGAGTATATTGGCAGTAGGATGCTGAGGTTGGAACTACCAGGCAGAAGACCTATAGGAAGACCAAAGAAGAGATTTATGGATGTGGTGAAGGAAGACATGAAGGTCGTTGGAGTCAGAAAAGAAGATGCAGAGGACAGGGTGAGATGGAGGCGGATGATTTGCTGTGGCGACCCCTGAAGGGAGCAGCCGAAAGTAAAAGAAGTAGAAGATAGTGATCCCTCACTACTTTGTACTTCAGTTTCCGCAGCATTATTACATTGTGGGTTTTTAAAAAATATTCATCAGAAAATTAAAAATAAGGAAATTTAGGGAAAATAAGGCAAAGGTTAAGGAAAATGCTACAGAACAAGGTCTTCCTCTTCTTCTTCTTTTCCTTTCGGCTGTTCCCTTCAGGGGTCGCCATAGCAAACCATCCGCCTCCATCTCGCCCTGTCCTCTGCATCTTCTTCTCTTACTCCAATGATCTTCATGTCCTCCTTCACCACATCCATAAATCTCTTCTTTGGTCTTCCTCTAGGCCTTCTGCCTGGTAGTTCCAACCTCAGCATCCTACAGCCAATATATTCACTATCCCTCCTCTGTACATGTCCAAACCATCATGCAAAAAAAAACAAACAAAAAAAAAAAACAGCACAACAAAACAACTTACTTTTTTATGTGAGGTACACATGTCTGTGCGCACGCGTCTGTATGTGTGTGTATTTATGTTCTATTGACATCTTATGCATTATTTTTGAATGTTTCATTGTTATTATAAGCATTTATATTCATTAATATTATATACACATATACATGTACGTATATGTCAGTCGGGGGGTTGATTCTACTTCGTGAACTACGTCTACATTAACTGTGGAAAGTGAGGGATCCCTTTACATCATCACAACATTACTGGCATGTGATTCAAATTTCGCCAATGGCTGAAAGCTTTTGTTTCTCCCTCCTGCTGATTGGTTGCAGATGATGTGTATGCCTCTTTTTTTCTCCTTGGCACACATGTCATCAACATGATTGCTTGAATTGTGAATTCATGTTTTTTTCATGTGTTTTTAATGATTATTGAAGCCCTATGATGTCAATCAAACACCCTGCATTTTCTCCAGCTTCTGGTAAGGAGCCTAAGTGCTTTATTTATTCATAAATATTATCACAGTACAAAATTAAAAAGTTTTTATTTAATTATTACTACATTTTATTTCATTGTATGAATGAGTAAGACTGGTGAGAGAATGGGTTTAACAAGCAGATTTTAGTGCATGCAATATCATACATAGGATTTTAAAACCACATCAATAATTTGCGGATTTCAGGAATCCACAGGGGGTAACCCCAGGGGCTTTTTGTATATATTATATATGTGTGGGGGGGCCTCTGTTCACCCAGCAGTATAAATAGGTACCACTAAAACTATACTGGGTATGTAACCTGCGATGGACGTCCCATTCAGGAGGAGTTGAACTCCTGGTCGCTTCACGCTACAGAAACCGGGGAAAAGCACCGGCCTGATGAGCCACTAGGCTCGGGTATAAAAAGCCTAGATCCAGATGACTTCACCTACCTTTACCTATATATATATATATATATATATATATATATATATATATATATATATATATATATATATATATATATGTGCAGCCGTGAGGGGGGGCACAAACAAGTGCCCCCCCCCCCCACGCCGGTCCCAATCCCGGATAAATGCAGAGAGTTGTGACAGGAAGTGCATCCGGCGTAAAACTTTTGCCAGAATAGAAAATGCAAACCGTAAAGACAAATTTCATATCGGATCGGTCGAGGCCGGGTTAACAACGACCGCCATCAGTGTTGTTAACCAACAGGGTGCTGATGGAAATTGGACTACAGTACTGTTGGTCGAAGAAGGAGAGGCGGGAGGCGTGTCCGTAGGCAGAGAGAGAAGAGGAAAGGCATAAGTCTAGGACTGAGAGTAGGGACTTTGAATGTTGGAACTATGACAGGACAAGGTAGAGAGCTGGCTGACATGATGCAGAGGAGGAAGGTGGACATACTGTGTGTATAGGAGACCAGGTGGAAAGGTAGCAAGGCTAGAAGCTTAAGAGTGGGGTTTAAGCTGTTTTTTCATGGTGTGGATGGGAAGAGAAATGGAGTAGGAGTCATCTTGAAGGAGGGTTGATCAGGAATGTTCTAGAAGTAAAAAGAGTGTCAGACAGAGTGATGAGTCTCAAGTTAGAAATTGAAGGTGTGATGTTCAATGTTGTTAGTGCTTATGCCCCTCAGGAAGGATGTGAGCTAGAAGCGAAGGAGAGATTCTGGAGATAGTTAGATGAAGGGATGCAGAGTACCCCCAGAGGTGAAAGAGTGGTCATTGGTGCAGACTTCAATGGACATGTCGGTGCAGGAAACAGAGGGAACGAGGAAGTGATGGGCAGGTTTGGTATCCAAGACAGGAACACAGAAGGACAGATGTTGGTAGATTTTGCAAAAAGGATAGAAATGGCTGTGGTGAATACGTCCTTCCAGAAGAGAGAGGAGCATAGGGTGACTTATAAAAGCGGAGGTAGGCGCACACAGGTAGACTACATCTTGTGTAGATGGTGCAATTTCAAGGAAGTCAGTGACTACAAAGTAGTAGTGGGTGACAGGTAGGAGAGTACTTGGCATGTCCTCTGGAAGGACAGTAGATACGGACACTTGGTGGTGGAATGAGGAAGTGCAGGAGTGTGTGCAAAAGAAGAGGTTAGTTAAGAAGAAGTGGGACAATGAGAGGACCGAGGAGAGTAAACAGGAGTACAGGGAGACACAGCATAAGGTGAAGGTAGCAGTGTCAAAGGCCAAACAGAGGGCATATGATGACTTATATGCTAGGTTGGACAGTAAGGAGGGAGAAAATGATTTAAACAGGTTGGCACAGCAGAAAAATAGAGATGGGGCAGCAAGTTAGAGTGATTAAGGACAGAGTGGGTAACGTATTGACTTTGACTAATGACAGAAGTGTGCTGGGAAGATGGAAAGAGTACTTTGAAGAGCTGATGAATGAGGAAAATGAGAGAGAGAAAAGAGTAGAAGAGGTGACTGTTGAGGTCCAGGAAATAGCAAAGATTAGTAAGGGTGAAGTGAGAAGGGCATTGATGAGGACGAAGAGTGGAAAGGCAGTTGGTCCTGATGACATACCGGTGGAGGTATGGAAGTGTCTAGGAGAGGTAGCAGTATATTTTCTGACAAGAACATTCAACGAGGTCTTAGAGAGTGAGAGGATGCCGAAGGAATGTAGGAGAAGTGTGCTGGTGCTCATTTTTAAAAACAAGGGAGACATGCAGAGTTGTGGCAACTACAGAGGGATAAAGTTGATGAGCCATATGATGAAGTTATGGGAAAGAATAGTGGAAGCGAGACTAAGGGCTGAGGTCAGCATTTGTGAACAACAGTTTGGTTTCATGCCAAGAAAGAGCACCACAGATGCAGTGTTTGCTTTGAGGATGTTAATAGGGAAGTACAGAGAAGGTCAGAGTGAGCTGCATTGTGCCTTTGTGGATCTGGAGAAAGCATATGACAGAGTGCCGAGAGAGGAACTGTGGTGGTGCATGAGAAAGTCTGGAGTGGCAGAGAAGTATGTTAGAGTGGTGCAGGACATGTATGAGAGATGTAAGACAGTGGTGAGGTGTGCTGTTGGTGTGACAGAAGAGTTCAAGGTGGAGGTGGGACTGCATCAAGGGTCAGCTCTGAGCCCCATCTTGTTTGCTATGGTGATGGACAGGCTGACAGACAAGGTTAGACAAGAATCTCCATGGACTATGATGTTTGCAGATGACATCATGATCTGTAGTGAGAGCAGAGAACAAGTGCAGGAAAATCTAGAGAGCTGGAGGTATGCCCTGGAAAGGAGAGGAATGAAGGTTAGCCTCAGTAAAACAGAATACATGCGTGTGAACAACAAGGACCCAAGAGGAACGGTGAGGTTACAGGGAGCAGAGATAAAGAAGGTGGAGGATTTTAAGTACTTTGGCTCAACAATCCAGAGCAATGGAGAGTGTGGAAAAGAGGTGAAGAAGCATGTGCAGTCAGGTTGGAATGGTTGGAGAAAAGTGTCCGGTGTGATGTGGCGGGTATCGGCAAGAATGAAAGGAAAAGTCTACAAGACGGTGATGAGGCCAGTGGTTGAGTGGCCAGTGGATGAGGCTGTATGGTTTCGAAACAGTGGCCCTAGGGAAAAGACAGGAGGCAGAGCTGGAGGTAGCAGAGATGAAAATGTTGAAGTTCTCTTTGGGAGTAATGAGGATGGATACGATCAGGAATGAGTACATCAGATAGACAGCACATGTAAGAGGTTTGGGAGACAAAGTCAGAGAGGCTAGCTTGAGATGGTTTGGACATGTACAGAGGAGGGATAGTGAGTATATCGGTAGTAGGATACTGAAATTGGAACTACCAGGCAGAAGGCCAAGAAGAAGACCAAATAGAAGATTTATGAATGTGGTGAAGGAGGACATGAAGGTAGTTGGAGTAAGAGTAGAAGATACATAGGATAGGGTGAGATGGAGGCGGATAGTTTGCCGTGGCGACCCCTGAAGGGAAAATATATATAATATTATACAAGTAAAATTTGGTGTAGCTTTGCCTAGGCTAGCCTAGAGACAAGCTAATTCGAGCTAAGTCGTTTTTGACTTACATCGTCTCTACTAGAACCAATTAACAACGTAAGCCGAGGTATACCTGTACGTATTATCATTTTCCATGGTTATCATGAAATGTCTCCCTCTATTTGACATTGACTGAACATATCGCCCTATGTTACTTCATCATTTTCTGTAACTGCTTAATCCTAGTTAGGGTTGCGAGGAGGCTGGCACCCATACCAGCTGACTCCAGTCGAGGGCATTGTACACCCTGGATGGCTCGCCAGGCCTTCGCAGGCCGAAAACACGCTGACGCTGTGCAGCTACTCTTGTCAAAAGTCAGCAAAGGTTGTTTTACATGAATCTCTCACCATAGACAGTGAGAGACATGGTCGACCTTTGATAACCTTGTTAGCTGCACTGGGGGGACAGTGACAACCGATGGTGAGTGGGGCTTGAACCCTCAACCTTAGAATCAGTGATCCAGCACCTATACCACTAGGCCACCACTGGCACCAATATTACGTAAAAAAAATGAATTTCTCAGGATTTCAGGTTGGGTTTTTTTTCCCTCTGAAATAATCTCTTGCCCAGATCACGTCCAACATTTAATAGGTTCCTTCTAGTCCCAGGCCCCACCCATCCACCAAAATTGATGAAAATCACATCAGTAGACTTTGTGTAATCCCACTAACTGCATGTGTTAAAAACCTGTTAATACATTCCTGGATCTGTGTCCAAATCATTCCGGGTACTTGTCAGGCCTATTCTCTATATTTCCACCAAGCTTGGTGGGAATCGGATTAGCAGTTTTTGTGTAATCCTGCTAACAGGCGATACATATTCACACTGGTGAATACATAACCTTCCCCTACCATGTGGGGGAAGGTGTAAACAATAAATAAACACTGATAAAGGTTGAGGTTCCACTAAAGCAAACTACAGACACTTACTTTAATTTAGTTGGTTTATCAAAACAACTTTTTCATGTAATTTCTCTTCATTAGCCTGAAAGATGCAATCCACCCTGAGCTAATTAGCTTAAACACACCTCCCTGTAAATGGTAGAGGATGGAGATGATATCTGGCACTGAAAAGTGATTCCATCCTCCTGCTTTAGTGAGAAAGGCTAATGCATGAGCTACTTTAGTGGTTCTGATATTCTTCTGTAGAATTTAGTGCTGTAACGATTGATTAAAATCTCATCAGGAGTTTTACGTGCGTGCACTTGGTCACTGAAACGAGGTGCTCCATCAGCACAGATAGAGAAACTAATTACGCTCGTGGTTTCAATTATCCCGATGTTTGTAAAGTTTCCAGGATCATTCATTACACAAAAAAGTCCAGTGTGTTTTCGGCTGTAAATTTTTTTCTCCAGTGCTGCGCAATTACTTTTTCATTCCAGCATTTTTGTAGCCTGGCATTTCCTTAATGTTGCTCTAATGCCCAGATCATTGCTCAGGTGATCCCTGCACCGTGATGTAAATTACAGCCAAAAAAAATGTGAGCAAGCTGTACAGTGAAGTCGGCTGACATTTAAAGACCAGCCGGGCGAGGAGATGACGCAGACAGGGAGGCTTGAGAGACAAGCTAATTATTTTTAAGTGCAAAGCGACTGCGTCCATTTAAAGTGTCGGGTAATTAGAGAGCAAAACCGTGATTCACATCCCGTCAACACCTTTCTTCAATTTTGCTATTGCCAGCAGACTCTGTGTTTACAGGAGGAATACAATATTTAATTCAGGAGGAACCACCTGACTTCTAAGAAGCGAGAAAAAGCAAGTAGTGCTGTTTGAGGCTGCTATTCTTTGTTTGAGGGTTTTTTTCTTGTTTGTTTTTTTTTTTTTTTTTTTCATCCACTGGCAGGAATTTAATGTTTCAGCTGAGAAAACAAATATTCATATAAAAACTCCTCACTGCATGTTTTTTTTGTTAAATGTGTAAACGTGACTTGTGTGCAGGCAGAAATGCGTTTCTGGTTTGATATTGAGAATATTAAATACAGGGATCCCTCACTTTCCGCTGCTAATTGGGACCGAGATCCCCCGCAATAACTGAAATCCGCAAAGTAGGATCCACCCACCCCCCACCCCGATCCCCGACTGACGTATACATACGTGTATATGTTTATATAATAGCAATAAATACATATACAATGCTATAAATGCTTACAATAACAATTAAACATTCAAAAATAATGCATAAGATGAAAATAAAATATAAATACACACACAAAGACACACGCATGCAGATGTACACCTCACATAAAAATGTAGTTTTGATTGGAGGTTTTGGGTTGTTTTTTGTTTTGTGTTTGTTTAGGGTTTTTTTTGGGGGGGTTTGCATAATTGGCCTTGTTTTTGTGGCATTTTCCTTAACCTTTCCCCCTTTCTTCCTTAATTTCCTTATTTTTTATTTCGATGAATATTTAAAAAAAAAAAAACGCGATGCACTGGAGCCGCATAAATTGAAGCGTGAAGGAGCGAGGGATCCCTGTACAGTGGTACCTCACCGTACAAAATTAATCCGTTACAGAGCATTTTTCATAACCTGGATTTTTAGTAAATTGAGCATTTTATATGTAAAACGTGTGATTCGTTCCAAGGTCCCCAATACTACCCCTAAACTAGTGGTTCTTAACCTGTGGGGAATTCCCCACTGGCGGGGAATGGCGGAGTTGCCAAGTGGGGAATGACTGGTCAGACACAAGAACCACTGCTTCAAATTTTTTTTGATTTACTATACGTGTAGATTACACAGACCTATATATCATAGTTTGCCTCTATTTTGCAACCTTTCATTTTAGCCTAATGGTCGTGGAGATTTTTGAGGGAGCCCTTGTTAATATTAGTTTAATATTCAGCAACAGGTGCCACTGTGTGTCTAAGCTGTATCAATGAAGCATTTGTTTATTGGTTCAGCAAGGTAAAGAACCACATCTTTATTGGATAGTGCCAGGCTATATAACGTCAGAAGTGCTGAAAACCAATCATTTTGTCGATTGAGATCCTCTGAGCGCTGAGCTTGCAGAATTTTTTTTTCCTTATCCCACAGATACATACCCCAAAGATGAAGATACCGAAAAGAAAGTACAGAACAATGACAATTACCTGCACTACGGCTTCACATTTTTGGAGCGACGTAATGAGCAGCTGCCGCAGTGCGTCATTTGCCACATAACGCTCAGCAATGATTCGATGAAACCACATCAACTGAGGAAGCACCTCTCTAATGTACACCCCGAGTTCATTGGCAAGGAGAGGAAGTTTTTTGAATTGAAAGCAAACTACTTGAAGAAAATGAGGATGGACCAGAGCGGAAAATTTCAAACTGAGTCGAAAGCGATAGTACACGCATCGTATGCTGTTTCTCTGCTGGTGGCGAAGGCGAAGAAGCCACATAGCATCGGAGTGACGCTCATAAAGCCGTGCCTTGTGTCGTGCGCAGGATATGGAATGCGACTACAAAGATCTGCTGTTCCACACTGCCGTTCGCTGGTTGTTGAAAGGCAACATGTTAAATCGGCTTGTGCATTTGCTCCCCAAAGTTACACAATTTATGGAAGAAAGGAACAAAGGAAATCTGAAAGCTGCTGTTTCCGATGAGGCATTCCAGTGCAGGCTGGCATTTCTCGAGGACATGTTCAGTCACCTGAATGAGCTAAACCACAAGCTACAGGGCACGGACTCCGATATAATCAGGCATCGAGACAAAGTGAACGCCTTCGTCTCAAAACTTGAGTTGTGGCGAGGCAAGCTTGAGACTGGCCGCAGCGCAACAGCTTTTCCAACGTTGGCGTGAATCAGCGAGACTGCTGGTGGCGTCGGCGACGTTCTCAAGAACGAAGCCATCATCCACGTCAATGGGCTACTGGACAAGTTTCAGCACTATTTTCCTGACTTCAAAAGCGACAACCCAATGATGGAGTTCATGAGAGATCCCTTCAGCTTTCGAGTTGACAACTTCCTGAAGGACGCAGAAGACATCGAAGACCACTTTCTTGACCTGGTGCTTGACTCTGTAGCATAGGCTGTTTTTGCGGAGAAAAGCCTGAACGCATTCTGGGCCACTATGTATGGTTCGTATCCTCGCGTTGCTGTGGCAGCATTCGCACGACTGGTTGCATTTCCCTCCACGTACCTGTGCAAGTCGGCATTTTCAAGCATAGTTGAGATCAAAACCAAATCACGAAACCACCTGATTGACCTTGAATCTGATTTGCGCTGCGCCATTTCAAAAGTGGAACCAAACATTGAGGAACCCGTCAAGACAAAACAAATGCAAAAGTCTCATTAACCTGTATGCGTCTAGTGTTGCATTTTTTTTGTATGGTTTTTATGGGCAAATTAAATTGAGATAAAAAACATAACGAAGCTTTTCATAAGTATTTTATTTCCATGTGATAACTCTTAGTAAAAAATATAATATATGCAAACAAAAATTAAGGTCCGTAAAATGGCACAAAAAAGCCAAGCGTATATTTATGTACTAAACACTACATGGGTTAAAATTGAATTTGTCAAAGACCG
>CM045740.1:4173312-4175812 GCA_024760905.1 Plotosus lineatus
CAACCACACCCATTATACTCACCCACACTCATTTATACTCCCACACACCCATTCACACTCACCCACACCCAGTTATACTCCCACACACCCATTAATACTCAACCACACCCATTATACTCACCCACACCCATTTATACTCCCACACACCCATTTATACTCCCACACACCCATTTATACTCCCACACACCCATTTATACTCCCACACACCCATTTATACTCCCACACACCCATTTAAACTCCCACACACCCATTTAAACTCTCACACACAACCATTAATACTCCCACACACAACCATTTATACTCTCACACAACCATTTATACTCTCACACAAAACCATTAATACTCCCGCACAACCATTTATACTCACACAACCATTTATACTCACACACACACACACACACACACACAACCATTAATATTCCCACACACACCCATTTATACTAACACACAACCATTAATGCTCACACACACACCCATTTATACTCACAGACAACCATTTATATGAACACACAACCATTTATATTCACACACAACCATTTATATGAACACACAACCATTTATACACACACACACACACACACACACACACACACACACACACAACCATTAATATTCCCACACACAACCATTTATATTAACACACAACCATTAATGCTCACACACACCCATTTATACTCACAGACAACCATTTATATTCACACAACCATTTATATGAACACACAACCATTTATACTCCCACACACACACACACACACACACACACACACACAACCATTAATATTCCCACACACAACCATTTATACTAACACACAACCATTTATACTAACACACAACCATTAATGCTCACACACCCATTTATACTCACAGACAACCATTTATATTCACACACAACCATTTATATTCACACACAACCATTTATATGAACACACAACCATTTATATGAACACACAACCATTTATACTCCCACACACACACACACACAAAACCATTAATATTCCCACACACAACCATTTAAATTCACACACAACCATTTATACTCTCACACACAACCATTTATACTCTCACACACCCATTTAAACTCAAAAACACAACCATTAATACTCCCACACACAACCATTTAAATTCACACACAACCATTAATGCTCACACACAACCATTTATACTCTCACACACCCATTTAAACTCTCACACACCCATTTAAACTCAAAAAACACAACCATTTATACTCTCACACAACCATTTATACTCTCACACACCCATTTAAACTCAAAAACACAACCATTTATACTCTCACACAACCATTTATACTCTCACACACCCATTTAAACTCCCATACACAACCATTTATACTCTCACACAACCATTTATACTCTCAAACAACCATCTCATCCATTCACGTTCACACACATCAATTCCCACTCACACACAACACATTACACTAACACACCACCATTTATACTCATACACAGCCATTATACTCACACAACACCAATTACAATCACACAACCATTTATACTCACACTCACCCATTTGTACTCACACACAACCATTTATACCCACATACACATTTATACTCTCACACAACCATTTGTACTCACACTCAACCATTTATACTCACACACAGAACCATTTATACTCTCACACAGCCATTTATACTCTCACACAGCCATTTAAACTCAAACACACAACCATTAATACTCCCACACACAACCATTTATGCTCTAACACAACCATTTATACTCTCAAACAACCATTTATACTCACACACACAACCATTTATACTCACACACAACCATTTATACTCACACATAACCATTTATACTAACCCACACCCATTTATACTCACATACAATAATTTATACTCACACACAACAATTTGTACTCACACACAACCAATTATACTCTCACACAGCCATTTATACTCACCCACAACCATTTATACTCACACATACCCATTCATACTCACACACAACCATTTATACTCACTCACACATTTATACTCTCACACAACCATTTGTACTCACATACGACCAATTATACTCTCCCACACCCATTTATACTCACCCACAACCATTTATACTCACACACTCATTTATACTCACAACCATTTATATTCACTCACAACCATTTATACTCACAGACACACACATTTATACTCTCACACACTCCCATTTATACTCACATACAACCATTTATACTCCCACCCACCCACCCATTTATACTCACACACAACCATTTGTACTCACACAACCATTCAAAATAGCACTCACCCATTTAGACTCACCCACACCCATTTATACTCTCACACACCCATTTGTACTCACACACAACTATTTACACTTACATACAACCATTTATACTCACCCACACCCATTTATACTCACACACAACCATTTATACTCATCCACACCCATTTATCCTCACACACAACCATTTATACTCAGCCACACCCATTTATGCTCCCCACACCCATTTATACTCACCCACACCCATTTATACT
>CM045740.1:4180812-4188312 GCA_024760905.1 Plotosus lineatus
GACACTTCCCACAATATACCCATACACTTCCCACATCCGCCCTGAAACTTCCCACATCCACCCTGACACTTCCCACAATATGCCCATACACTTCCCACATCCGCCCTGAAACTTCCCACAATCCGCCCTGTGAAACTTCCCACAATCCGCCCTGTCACTTCCCACAATCCGCCCTGACACTTCCCACATCCGCCCTGAAACTTCCCACATCCACCCTTGACACTTCCCACAATATACCCATCCACTTCCCACATCCGCCCTGAAACTTCCCACATCTGCCCTGACACTTCCCACAATACGCCCATACACTTCCCACATCCGCCCTGACACTTCCCACATTCGCCCTGATACTTCCCACATCCATCCTGACACTTCCCACATCCGCCCTGACACTTCCCACATCCGCCCTGACACTTCCCACATCCGCCCTGAAACTTCCCACATCCGCCCTGACACTTCCCACATCCGCCCTGATACTTCCCACATCCGCCCTGACACTTCCCACATCTGCCCTGATACTTCCCACATCCGCCCTGAAACTTCCCACATCCTCCCTGACATTTCCCACATCCGCCCTGACACTTCCCACATCCGCCCTGATACTTCCCACAATCCGCCCTGACACTTCTCACATCCGCCCTGATACTTCCCACATCCACCCTGTCACTTCCCACAATCCGCCCTGACACTTCCCACATCCGCCCTGAAACTTCCCACATCCGCCTGAAACTTCCCACATCCGCCTGACACTTCCCACATCCGCCCTGACACTTCCCACATCCGCCCTGACACTTCCCACATCTGCCCTGATACTTCCCACAATCCGCCCTGACACTTCCCACATCCGCCCTGAAACTTCCCACAATCCGCCCTGTCACTTCCCACATTCACGCTGAAACTTCCCACATCCGCCCTGAAACTTCCCACATCCGCCCTGACACTTCCCACATCTGCCCTGATACTTCCCACAATCCGCCCTGACACTTCCCACATCCGCCCTGAAACTTCCCACAATCCGCCCTGAAACTTCCCACATCCGCCCTGACACTTCCCACATCTGCCCTGATACTTCCCACAATACGCCCATACACTTCCTACATCCGCCCTGACACTTCCCACAATCCGCGCTGTCACTTCCCACATTCGCCCTGACACTTGCAACAATACGCCCATACACTTCCCACATCCGCCCTGAAACTTCCCACAATCCGCCCTGTGAAACTTCCCACAATCCGCCCTGTCACTTCCCACAATCCGCCCTGACACTTCCCACATCCGCCCTGAAACTTCCCACATCCAGCCTGACACTTCCCACAATATACCCATACACTTCCCACCTCCGCCTGAAACTTCCCACATCCACCCTGACACTTCCCACAATATGCCCATACACTTCCCACATCCGCCCTGAAACTTCCCACAATCCGCCCTGTGAAACTTCCCACAATCCGCCCTGTCACTTCCCACAATCCGCCCTGAAACTTCCCACATCCACCTTTGACACTTCCCACAATATACCATCCACTTCCCACATCCGCCCTGAAACTTCCCACATCTGCCCTGACACTTCTCACATCCGCCCTGATACTTCCCACATCCACCCTGTCACTTCCCACAATCCGCCCTGACACTTCCCACATCCGCCCTGAAACTTCCCACATCCGCCCTGATACTTCCCACATCCGCCCTGACACTTCCCACATCCGCCCTGATACTTCCCACATCCGCCTGACACTTCCCACATCTGCCCTGATACTTCCCACAATCCGCCCTGACACTTCCCACATCCGCCCTGAAACTTCCCACAATCCGCCCTGTCACTTCCCACATTCACGCTGAAACTTCCCACATCCGCCCTGAAACTTCCCACATCCGCCCTGACACTTCCCACATCTGCCCTGATACTTCCCACAATCCGCCCTGACACTTCCCACATCCGCCTGAAACTTCCCACATCCGCCCTGAAACTTCCCACATCCGCCCTGACACTTCCCACATCTGCCCTGATACTTCCCACAATACGCCCATACACTTCCTACATCCGCCCTGACACTTCCCACAATCCGCGCTGTCACTTCCCACATTCGCCCTGACACTTGCAACAATACGCCCATACACTTCCCACATCCGCCTGAAACTTCCCACAATCCGCCCTGTGAAACTTCCCACAATCCGCCCTGTCACTTCCCACAATCCGCCCTGACACTTCCCACATCCGCCTGAAACTTCCCACATCCAGCCTGACACTTCCCACAATATACCCATACACTTCCCACATCCGCCCTGAAACTTCCCACATCCACCCTGACACTTCCCACAATATGCCCATACACTTCCCACATCCGCCTGAAACTTCCCACAATCCGCCCTGTGAAACTTCCCACAATCCGCCCTGTCACTTCCCACAATCCGCCCTGAAACTTCCCACATCCACCCTTGACACTTCCCACAATATACCATCCACTTCCCACATCCGCCCTGAAACTTCCCACATCTGCCCTGACACTTCCCACAATACGCCCATACACTTCCCACATCCGGCCTGACACTTCCCACATTCGCCCTGATACTTCCCACATCCACCCTGACACTTCCCACATCCGCCCTGACACTTTCCACATCCGCCCTGACACTTCCCACATTCGCCCTGATACTTCCCACATCCACCCTGTCACTTCCCACAATCCGCCCTGACACTTCCCACATCCACCCTGACACTTCCCACAATATACCCATACACTTCCCACATCCACCCTGAAACTTCTCACAATCCGCCCTGTCACTTCCCACAATCCGCCCTGACACTTCCCACATCCGCCCTGAAACTTCCCACATTCACCCTGACACTTCCCACAATATACCCATACACTTCCCACATCCGCCCTGAAACTTCCCACATCTGCCCTGACACTTCCCACAATACGCCCATACACTTCCCACATCCGCCTGACACTTCCCACATTCGCCCTGATACTTCCCACATCCACCCTGACACTTCCCACATCCGCCTGACACTTCCCACATCCGCCCTGACACTTCCCACATTCGCCCTGACACTTCCCACATTCGCCCTGATACTTCCCACATCCACCCTGTCACTTCCCACAATCCGCCTGACACTTCCCACATCCGCCTGACACTTCCCACATCCGCCCTGAAACTTCCCACATCCGCCCTGACACTTCCCACATCCGCCCTGATACTTCCCACATCCGCCCTGACACTTCCCACATCTGCCCTGATACTTCCCACATCCGCCCTGAAAGTCCCCACATCCGCCCTGACACTTCCCACATCCGCCCTGACACTTCCCACATCCGCCCTGATACTTCCCACAATCCGCCCTGACACTTCCCACATTCGCCCTGATACTTCCCACATCCACCCTGTCACTTCCCACAATCCGCCCTGACACTTCCCACATCCGCCCTGAAACTTCCCACATCCGCCCTGAAACTTCCCACATCCGCCCTGACACTTCCCACATCCGCCCTGACACTTCCCACATCCGCCCTGACACTTCCCACATCTGCCCTGATACTTCCCACAATCCGCCCTGACACTTCCCACATCCGCCCTGAAACTTCCCACAATCCGCCCTGTCACTTCTCACATTCACGCTGAAACTTCCCACATCCGCCCTGAAACTTCCCACATCTGCCCTGACACTTCCCACATCTGCCCTGATACTTCCCACAATCCGCCCTGACACTTCCCACATCCGCCCTGAAACTTCCCACAATCCGCCCTGTCACTTCCCACATTCACGCTGAAACTTCCCACATCCGCCCTGAAACTTCCCACATCCGCCCTGACACTTCCCACATCTGCCCTGATACTTCCCACAATACGCCCATACACTTCCTACATCCGCCCTGACACTTCCCACAATCCGCGCTGTCACTTCCCACATTCGCCCTGACACTTGCAACAATACGCCCATACACTTCCCACATCCGCCCTGAAACTTCCCACAATCCGCCCTGTGAAACTTCCCACAATCCGCCCTGTCACTTCCCACAATCCGCCCTGACACTTCCCACATCCACCCTGAAACTTCCCACATCTGCCCTGACACTTCCCACAATACGCCCATACACTTCCCACATCCGCCCTGACACTTCCCACATTCGCCCTGATACTTCCCACATCCACCCTGACACTTCCCACATCCGCCCTGACACTTTCCACATCCGCCTGACACTTCCCACATTCGCCTGATACTTCCCACATCCACCCTGTCACTTCCACAATCCGCCCTGACACTTCCCACATCCACCCTGACACTTCCCACAATATACCCATACACTTCCCACATCCGCCCTGAAACTTCCCACAATCCGCCCTGTGAAACTTCCCACAATCCCCCCTATCACTTCCCACAATCCGCCCTGACACTTCCCACACCCGCCCTGAAACTTCCCACATCCACCCTGACACTTCCCACAATATACCCATATACTTCCCACATCTGCCTTGACACTTCCCACAATACGCCCATACACTTCCCACATCCGCCCTGACACTTCCCACATTCGCCCTGATACTTCCCACATCCGCCCTGACACTTCCCACATCCGCCCTGACACTTCCCACATTCGCCCTGATACTTCCCACATCCACCCTGTCACTTCCCACAATCCGCCCTGACACTTCCCACATCCGCCCTGACACTTCCCACATTCGCCCTGATACTTCCCACATCCACCCTGTCACTTCCCACAATCCGCCATGACACTTCCCACATCCGCCCTGAAACTTCCCACAATCCGCCCTGAAACTTCCCACAATCCGCCCTGTCACTTCCCACATTCACCCTGAAACTTCCCACATCCGCCCTGAAACTTCCCACATCCGCCCTGACACTTCCCACATCTGCCCTGATACTTCCCACAATACGCCCATACACTTCCTACATCTACCCTGAAACTAACCACAATCCGCCCTGTCACTTCCCACATTCGCCCTGACACTTCCCACAATACGCCCATACACTTTCCACATCCGCCCTGAAACTTCCCACAATCCGCCCTGTCACTTCCTACATTCGCCCTGACACTTCCCACAATACGCCCATACACTTCCCACATTCGCCCTGATACTTCCCATATCCGAACTTACACAAGAGAGATCATGTTAAAAAAATTTCTCGTTAATTCGGAATCTTCAGGATAAAGAGATGGGAAAAGTTGATCTTGTGTTTCTGTAAAGGAGAAGAAAATGCACTCATTAAGATCTGGCCTCACCCGTCGCTTTCCAAACCACAGACGAAGCAGAATACACTCCGGCAGAATGCAGGATGAATTTTAAATCCCTCACACACACACACACACACACACACACACACACACACACACACACACACACACACACACACACACGCTGATGTCAGTCCACTTATGCAGTATGGTGCAGGATTCATCAAAACCACCCAGAGTTCTGCAGAGAGAAACACGTGCTGTATTGTGTCAGTATTACTGAAACATACAGTCCTCTTCTTCTTCTTCTTCTTCTTCTTCTTCTTCTTCTTTTCCTTTCGGCTTTTTCAGGGGTCGCCACAGCAAATCATCTGATACAGTAAATACTGTCATAATAATGATGATGTCATCGATCTCACTCCACATTTGAGGAATTCAGAAAACTTCTAAAAGCTGATGCGTCACTTTAGAGAATCATTCCAGCGTGTAAACATTCTTATTTTAAATTCTCATGATGTCGAGAGACATCGATTTCAGTGCGGGCCTGCGTTGCAAAACTCCGTGTGATTTTTAACCTGTATGGATCCATTATTCAACCCTCACTTTTGTTTCATCACAGTCTAGTTATATCATTTAATTCAAAGCTAAAAAATAAAAAAAAAATTAATTAAAAAAAAAACACCAACTGTGAATCAACCGACCATCAGGGGGCGTTTTACTGAGCCCCATTTATAATAATGAAATGTATACAGGCCATGCAGTTCGAAGCTTTTCTACATGTAATAGATTGAGTAAAAATGAAGTGTGTTATCAACCAAGTCAAATCAGTTTCACTTTTTCTTCTCCTGTTTTTTTTTTTATCCTGGATCGTGGAATTTGTTCCAGTTAAGAGACTTGTGAGAATATCTTTTACAATGTGAACTTCCTTCCTGCATTATATATCAGTTTGATGAATAACACAGAGGGGGGGGAGGGATAGAGAGGGAGAGAGAAGAGGGGCAGAGAGAGGGGGGAGACAGAGAGAGAAAGAGAGGGGAGGGACAGTGAGGGCGAGAGAGAGAGAGAGAGAGAGAGAAAGGTGTGGGGAGGGACAGAGAGGAAGAGAGAGGGGTGGGAAGGGACAGTAATGGAGGGAGAGAGAGACAGGGAGGTGAACAGTGAGGGGGAGAAAGAGAGGGCTGGGACATAAATGGAGAGAGAGGGGAGGGACAGAGGGAAAGGGAGTGAGAGGGGGCAGAGAGCAGGAGTGAGAAAGGGGAGACTGAGGGAGAGAGGGAGGGCAGAGGGATAGAGAGAGGGAGAAAGGGGGAGCGAGGGGGCAGAGAGAGGGGTGGAGGGACAGAGAGAGGGAGAAAGCGGAGAGAGAGAGAAAAAAGAGGGAGAGGGACAGGGGGGGGGGAGGTGGAGAGAGAGAGAGAGAGAGAGAGAGAGGTAAACAATTTCATATGCATCTGTATCCAACTGATCTGAAGGTCAATATTTATGCATATTTCTCTAGCTCTCTCTCTCGCTCTCTCTCTCTCTCTCTCTCTCTCTCTCACACACACACACTCTTATTTGAGGTGATGACCTCGTCTGGATGGTCTTTAGTAGTGGCCGAGTAGATTCGAGACTGTGATTGGCAGGTTCACTCTGGTGTAAAAGAGTCATCAATGCAGCACAGCGACCCCTGATTGCCCCTAGACGTCTTTTCTTTTCAAACTCTCGTATCCACGGAGGGAAGCGGCAGCGCGTGCTAATGAAACGGCTCAGTGCCCGAGTCGCTACGGCGACTAAATCACACAAGGACGCAGAGCTTTCACATCATGTCTTACACAGAATTTCACTCCAGACTAACGGAGCATACACACAAAAAAATAAAGTGAAAGTGAATTCTTTTTTTTTAACGACACTCACTTTTCTTCTCCTACAGAGGAATTTGTCAGTGATTATAATTTTATCTGTCTGGAACTAAACTGTTTATCCATTTATGGTTACGTAAAATCTGACATCGTTGGGAATAAAACACTCCAGGACATGTTATGCTCGTAAAATAATCAACCGGTGACGCCTGTCTGCGCCTCAACAAAGCAATTGATCTTTGATTATTTTGCACGGTAACTCCATGGCGAAAGTTCTGCGTTATTGGTCCAAAGGTCAGGGGTTCAAGCCCCGAGAACACCAAGCAGCCTCAACTGCTGAGCTGTATACCTATCAGGTATTACCTTCCCTAACACATGACCACCACCGGCCGGGAAGTATACCCACATCCCATCCATGACATGCAATGCTAGCCACCCGCCCCTTTATGAACTTCAGTGCC
>CM045740.1:4193312-4338312 GCA_024760905.1 Plotosus lineatus
TCACAAACACACACACACACACACACACACACACACTATCACTCAATCACAGACACACACGCGCACACTCACACATACAAACACAGATACACACACTGACACACAAACACACACATATAGGCATACACTCACACATACAGTCCTGTACACAAACACACTCACACACACACACACAAACTCACACACTCTCACTCACACACTCACTCACACACACACATTCTCATGCATATACTGTTCTGCACTGCATTCTCCATCAGACAGAACGGCACATTTGTTCTCATTGAAAATAAATGATACAGAAATTGAGTCACCAGCATGAAGATGAGCTCTTAATAATCCATGAGCCCATTATTCCGTTCAAATCGTCCAGACGAGAAGACACAGAAAAAAATAAACACTGATTATGAGTGGAGGTCGTTAAGAGGGCGGCAGGCCCTTTGCATCAGATGGACAGGAGAGGGTCACGAGAGTTAATTTTAATTCAAATCTTTTCAGGATAAAGTACTTCAACCTAAAGTCTGAAAAATCGCTCACACACACACTGATATGGTACTACAGCATATGCAACACAATAACTCTTCAGGCCTGTACAGCTTCATCACTTCGCTCTCAACCCTTTTTTTTTTTTGGGGGGGGGGGGGGGTCTTTTACATTATACAGAACAATGAACATTCAAATTCCATTTTGCTTTCTTTAATCAGAAAGAAAATAAAATTATAAACATAATTCAGAAACACTGATGAATAATAAGTCATAAGAAGAGTAAGAATTTCCATATGTGTAACAAATAATGTCGATAAACTTCATAGTGAAGTGAAAATATTTGGAAAGTGAATTGTTTCTGCGACCAATGGTAACATCATCATCATCATCATCTTCTTAAACTTAATCCTGGGTGGGTCGTGGGGGCAGTAGCCTAAGCAATGAGGTCCAAACGTCCCTCTCCCCAGCCACTTCCTCCAGCTCTTCTGTGGGGACATGGAGGCGTTCCCAGTCCAGCTGAGAGACATAATCCCTCCAGCGTGTTCTAGGTCGACCCCGGGGTCTCTTCCCCGTTGGACATGCCCGAAACACCACAGAAGGGAGGCATTTGGGAGGCATTCTGACCAGATACCCGAGCCACCTCAATTGGCTCCTCTCAATGCGGAGGAGCAGCAGTTCTACTCTGAGCTCTCCCTGAATGGCTGAGCTTCTCACCTCATCTCTAAGGGAGAGTCCCGCCACCCGGAGAAGGAAGCTCATTTCAGTCGCTTGTATCCACGATCTTATTTTTTCGGTCACTACCCAAAGGTCGTGACCATAGCTGAGGGTTGGAACATAGGTTGAGTGGAAAATTGAAAGCTTTGCCTTGCGGCTCAGCTCCTTCTTCAACATGACGGACCTGTACAGGCTCCGCTTTACAACAGAGGCTGCAGCAATCCGCCTGTCTATCTCCCACTCCATTCTTCCCTTATTGTGAACAAGACGCCAAAATACTTGAACTCCTTCACTTGGGGAAGGACCTGTCCCAACCCGCAGGAGGTATTCCACCCTTTTACAACTGAGAACCATGGCATCAGACGTTTCTCTTGATTCTCTTGATTCTTGGGATTCTCATCCCGGCCATTTCCCACTCGACTGCGAATTGCTCCAATGAGAGCTGGAGGTCCCAAATTGATGAAGCCAAAAAGACAACATCAGCCGCAAAAAGCAGAGACAAGATCCGATGGCCACCAGACCCCCTCAACTCATCGGCTGTGCCTAAAATTCTGTCCATAAAAATTCTAAATAGAATCGGTGACAAAGGACAGCCTTGGCGGACTCCAACCCTCAACGGAAACGAATTCGACCTGTTGTTTCCAATACGGACCAGACTTTGGCTCCAGTGATACAGTGACCGAATGTCACATGTCTACAATGTCATACTCCCGGAGCACAACCCACAAGATAACTCAAGAGACATGGTAGCAAGCCTTCTCAAAATCCACAAAACACATGTGGACAGATTGGAAAAACTCCCATCGCCCTTCCAGGATCCTGTAAAGCATATAGAGTTGGTCGAGAGTGCCATGGCCAGGATGAAAACCACATTGTTCCTCCTGAATCCAAGGTTCAACCATCGGTCGAATCCTCCGCTCCAGTTCCCCTTTATAGAATTTCCCAAGTAGGCTGAGGAGTGTGATTCCACAATAATTGAAACACACCCTCCGGTCTATCTTTTAAAAAGGGAGACTACCATCCTGTTTTGCCTATCCAGAGATATGGCCCCCGATGACCTTACAATGTTGCAGAAATGTGTCAACCAAGACAGTCCTACAACATCCAGAGCCCTGAGATATTCAGGGCAGATCTCATCCACCTCCAAAGCCCAACAACCAAGGAGCTTTTTCCCTACCTCAGTGACAGGTCCAGTGATGGGTGGACCTCCACCCAAACCCACAGGGTCTTCCTCCTCCACAGAGGGCGTGTTGGGAGGATTGCCCTCAAAGTCTTCCTTCCACTTCCCAACAACATCCCCAGTCAAGGTGAGCAGCGTCCCACCCACTTCCACTGTAAACAGTATTTCTGGAGAACTGCTTCCCCTTGCCGAGGTGTCAGTTGGTGGTACAGAACCTTTTTGAGGCCAACCGATAATCCAGGCCATTACCAAATGTCTCCTACGTCTCTGTAGCACGTTTGGCCTGCCGGTACCTGTCTGCTGCCTCGGCAATTCCATAGGCCAGTAAGACCCAATTGGCCTCCTTTTTCAGATGGACAGGCCCCTTCACTGCAGGTGTCCACCACCAGGTTCAGGGTTACCGCCATGACAGGCATCGATGACCTTCCGGCCACAGCTATGGGCTGCCACCTCAACAATGGAGGCACGAAACATGGCCCATTTGGATTCCATGTCACCTGCCTCCTTCAGGATGTATCTGTAGCTCTGACAGACGTGGGAGTTAAAGGCTTTTCTGACAGGAGATTCCAGTGAACATTTCCAGGAAACCTTAGCTACAAGCCTGGACCTGCCGGTCTGGAGGGTGGCCTCCCCAGCCGTTGGAGTCAGTTCACCAAAAGGTGGTGATCAACTGACAGCTCAGCTCCTCTCTTCACTCGCGTGTCCAGAACTTGCGGCCGCAAGTCCAGTGACACCACTACAAAATCGATCATCAAAATATGGCTAAAGGTGTCCTGGTGCCAAGTGCACTTATGGACACCCTTATATTTGAACATGCCATTTGTAATAGACAAACTGTGATGAGCACAGAAGTCCAACAACAAAACACCATTCAGGTTCAGACTGGAGAGATCGTACCTATATGTCCAGTACATCCTTCCAGGTCACACCATCATTGCCCATATGGGCATTGAAGTCGCCCAGGACAAGTGAGTTCCCCGGGAGAGTGTTCTCCAACACACCCCCCAAAGACTCCAAGAAGGGTGGGTACTCTGAACTACCATTTGGTGCATAAGCACCAACAACAATCAGGACCCATCGCCCACCTGAATGCGAAGGGAAGCTACCCCTTCATCGACCAGGAGAAACCTCAATGTGTGGGCACCGAGACAGGGAGCAACAAGGATGCTCACACTGGCTCGCTGTCTCTCCCAATTACCAACTCCAGAATGGAATAAGGTCCAGCCTCTCTCAAGGTGGGTGATTCCAGAGCCCAAGCTATGTGTTGAGGTGAGTCCAACTATATCCAGTCGGTATCTCTCTACCTCACGCACCAGCTCACTCTCCTTCCCCGCCAGAGAGGCAACATTCCATGTCCCAAGAGTCAGAGTCAGTCGTCGAGAATCACTCTGACAGAACCCTTGTCTGTGGCTGCCACCCAACTCACACTGCACCCAACCCCTATAGCCCCTCCCACAGGTGGTGGGTCCATAGGAGGGCAGACCCATGTCTCCTTTTTGGGCTGAGCCTGGCCGGGCTCCATGGCAGAAGCCCGACCACCAGGCGCTTGACCTCGAACCCTGCCCTCAGACCTGGCTCTGGGAGGTGGACCCCGGTGACCTGCCTCGGGGCAAAGGAAACCTTGTCCTTGTTTCTTCTTTCTTCAGAGAGGTCTTTTGAACTGTGCTATGCTTGGAACTTGAACCCACCTAGGACCTGTTTGCCTTGGGTGACCCTAACTGGGACATAATGTCCTCGACAATATAGCTCCTAGGATCATTAGGACATGCACAACCCTCCACCACAATAAGGTGGCAATTCAAGGAGGGGGACCAACGTCGATGCTTTGTGTTATTATTGGAACGATACTGGCACTCGGTGGTGGACATCGGTACTGCAACGTCGCTTTCAATTACAGTTTTAAATCTACTGGACTCTTCTGCACGAATGAGAATCGTGCACTGGGTTTTCTGAACCTACTGTAAACCTCATGTCTATTCCTGTTTTATTTCTAACTCTCCTGGTTAAACTCAATAACCAGTGATTTTTTGGAATTCCATGTTTTCAATATCAACAATAGCTGTGCTTCAAACCTAATAAAAATACCGGGGGAGGCCTGACCCTGAGCACTCAACACTCTTGTGATGAACTGGAATATCTTTTCGATTAAAGGCCTCCTTGTCATCACCACATCTCTGCCTGACCTCCTTATTAATACTTTTCACGAAATAACACTCATTTTCAGCAGCCACGCCCTAAAATATTCACGGCCACACCCCCAAAATCTGGTTGATAGACTTCACATAAATCAAGAAGAGAGGAATTTAAATTTGGAGAGATTATTGAGGTACAAATACTTTTATATTACATTCATATCAAATTGAAAAAAAAATTTTTTTTTTAATTAAAAAGAATGAAAGTCGCAGCTTGACATTGAAAACTGATTTTCTATTCTACGCCAGGGGTGGCCAACCAGTCAGAGCCCAAGAACCACATTGTATAGTGTTATCACAAAGAGCCACCTCATACACATGGGAACACATGAACATCACCCATGACTTTCTCACACACACACACACACACACACACACACACCTCTGCTCAGCTAGATTTATTGTAAATTCACACACCAGCATGATAAAATTCATCTGTGAAGGTCAGAGTGCAGCTGTGATCCAATAGCCGTGTTAATGTCCAATGTTCAGCAGTGTGGCGGGACAGTCGGATGTCCAATACCACACGTTTTAGTTTGACGTTTTCAGGAGACGAGATTTCAACAACATCACCGAGATTTTATAACGAGCTCTCCTTCATTGTGTGGCGTTTCGGACCGTGTAACGTTCCTAGCCAGTTGATACGATGCAAGCGTTACGGGCTCTGAGCGCTTCGTAAATTTTTGTAAAAACTGCATGTGCTTGTCTTCCCGACTTTTCAAAGTGAACTTGTGCTTGTTAAGTTCGGTCCCTTTCAAAAATTCCTGATCAAGGTTAGCATGGCGTGAGCTGAAGTGGCGCTGAAGATTTGAAGTTTTGAAATATGCCAAGGATGACTGACATATAAGAAAGAACTTTCTATTACATTCAACAACAAAATAAACCCCTCCCACTCCGTTAAAAATGTCCTGTCTTCTTCATGTTTTCATTTTGCGGTGCATGTTTTTTCTGCCATTTTAACAGCTAACGTGACACAAATCTTTTACTGAAATGATGTCGCCCGTACTGGGAAGCTCTGCGGTATTTTCATCTCACGCACATAAGCGTTTGACAAAAATACCATATTGAACTTAAGTGAAGTGACCACGCGCATTAAAAAAATACAAACTTCGATATGAACGCAAGAGCTGCATGAAACCAGGCAAACAGCCACGCCTGTTCTAGACCAATTAGGCTGAAAAAATGGAATATTTCCTCATTTATTTATACGTCAGCAATATCAAATGCTTTTTGAGTAACTTTTTTTATTTATCAACATGTTTTTTTTAAATAAGCCAGAAAGTGTCCTTCACCTCCATTAATCCATCCATCAATAATCCAAAAACTCAGATATTTAAAGTCTGTCGGAGTCACAAACATTAGATCAGCACCAATTTTTTTCCATTTCTGCGACGAAACAGAAACTCCAAGTTCCGCTTCCAGAAATAAATACAAATAATAATAAAAAAAACAAACACACATCAAGACTTTTTACATTTTATTTCAGCAAATAATTTACTCACATTTCTGTGACAGAATGCTGTAAACCACTTTTTTTGTTTTGTACATTCGACTGAAAGTCAAACTGGGACCGAGTCGCTCTCCCACGTTCTGTTTTCTGGAAAACGGAAATGACTTGTTAGTGGATTTGACGTCACCCGGGACAGATAGTGTTACGTAACATTCGATCACAAAAACTGAAGGACAAAAAGGTCTTTGTGGTTCAGTTGGGGCTGAAACTTTTTTTTTTTTTTTAAGCACAATTTTTTTTTTTTTTTCAGACATTAAACACAATTCTGGTGGGAAAAAAAAAAAAAAAAAAAAAAAAAAAAAAAAAAAAAAAACTTTCACCAAATCGTTTCATTTTGTCACACAGAAAATTCTAATGTTTATTAATTCAATCATCATCTCGAAAGCGCTAATTCAAAGACTTGAAAGTATTTATACACTACGTGTTAGTTTAAATGAGAACAATACGGTGGATATTATTTTCGATGAAGTGTGGGGAAAAAAAAGAAAATATTCTGCACAGTGAGAACATTATGTTTGTTTGTTTATTTGTTTTCTCTCGAGTTTCGTCCTTTTGAGGAAACGGGTTTTCAAGGACACTTTAATTTCAAGTCCATCAGCAAGAACATTTCATTTCTGGCATAATATCGTGCCAGCGCCTTTAAGCCATTGCACATTGCATTAAAAAAATAATGAAAAATAAAAATAATACATGAGGGCAAAGGGATTTATTTAATTGCAACCAAATGAGATCTTAATAATAATAATAATAATAATAATAATAATAATAATAATAATAATAAAGCAGCATGTTGAAATTGAAATATTGCTCTCGGTATTCTCAGAGAAAAAGAAGCTCGACAGCACTTGCTCCTCATTGCTCGGCCTCATAATTTATCCGCAGCACCCCCTGCATCAGTTATTTTTAAGGTACACGATCTCAGCATGTAACAGGAGCGACATCACCACGGAAAAATCCAGAACTACAACGGAACATTTAACAGAAATGACACAAAATAGGACGTGAAAAGCGAGACAAAGAGAAACGTGTGCGTGTGTGTGTGTGTGTGTGTGTACATATAGTACATCCACACAGTGTCAGTGAATTATTCGGAGTTCTCGTGGTTCTTTAAGGGAAAACTGTCACATGGGAAACACCGGAAGGTTCCGTGTAGAGATAGTGGAATATTGGTATATAAAGCACAGTCATGGTTGTTGGGATTATGGCAGCGTGAGCCTTAAAACTTCACCTGAAAACATCCGAGACACCGGACCTGCATCACGTTTGTCCTCAGAGAAACCGGTTCAATATAAAATCAGCTCTGAAATATTTAATTACAGTCGCCAATCTGCTCACTTTTTCTTTGTCGTCGTTTTTTTCTGAAATTTATGAATTTGGTAGAAAAAGCAGCCAATTGCCTTCACTGCATTGAATTTAAAAAAAACTCCCTGGGGTGGAGTCAGACCTGCCCCAGCTCCTCCCACCTTGGCGACGACAACCTGACATGACGTTCGTGTGTTGTGTTTTCGACGTGAAGGTTTCAGGAGGAGGAGTTCTGTCAGGTTCAAGCGTAGCTCCACCCCAGGACTTTTGCTTCTGCAGTGATCTGTCATTATATTTACGTTCCATGAATCGAAAGGATGAAGGAACTTTTTTGGGTGACGAGTCCCTTTAAGGCTGCTCTGTTCCTTCCTTTTTAAATCCCCTCATCTATATATCATGACACCGCGAAATCAATAAAATAACGTGAACGGCAGAGGTACGACAGCGTTGGCGTGCGTTACACGTTTGATGGCTTTCTTTCAAACTGGAACAGAAACATACTGAGGATTAAGTGGCTTTATTTTCGAGCAGTGTGTGTGTGTGTGTGTGTGTGTGTGTGCGCACGCGCGTTCTGGAGCTCAGATCGTCCTGTTGCGTTTATGGGTTGGCGAGTCCGTGATGACATCACCACACTGGGTGCTGGTGCGCTTTCTGCCACCACCACCACCATTCTCCAGGTGCAGCGCCATCTCCTCCGTTATAAAAGTGTTCAAGTCGACATCGTGGAGGCCATTTCTCCTGCGGCCCGGGTTCGAGCCACCGCTGCCACTCACGTGGGTGGGAGAACCTGGAGTAGCGGAACGAACGCTAATGCTGGCCATAGCACCACTCAGACCTGAGACACACCATGCAAGCAAACACAAACACACACACACACACACACACACACACACACACACACAGTGCTTATTTTAGTATTCAGGACAGTTTGTTTTAACATTGTGCTGTCACTGAATCCTGGCTTCTGATTGGTCAGCAGGTGTTGATTAAAATTTGGTCTGTTTCCGACATGTCACGGCATCCATGTTTGAACATATGAGGAAAGGACCATTTGCTTTTTGAGGAAAATAAATCAGTGAAACAGCATCGATGCCAGACGCTGGCGGATTACCGTGCAGTGCGATGGCTTCACGGAACGGCTGAAGGTCCGTCTCAACAGATGACACCGTATCTGACGAAGGCGGCCTGTTGGCTGGGATTCTGGGCGTGGCTCTGGAGACCCTCGGAGGTGGCGCTTTGCCACACAGAAAGCTGATGAGATCCTCCCTTCGGATGGTCCTCCTCCGCTTCTTCACCCAGGCCAGCATTTCCTTGTTGCGTCGGTGTTGACCCGTTTGGATCCCGAGCTCGTAGCTTCGCTGATGTGCCTCGACACTTTCTGTAAACATTCAAATCATTCAAAAATCACAGCTGGGATCTTTTTAAGTCCTGATTTAAACTTGAGTTGTCCTGGTCCCCACTTGTCGGGTTTGGAAGTGTGAGCATACCTTTGTACAGATTGGTCACAGCAGTTGCTGCGCTCTGAAACGGCGCCCAGAGGGACAGCCCTTGTTGATGGCAGACTCGATCTGGAAGACAAAAATAATTAAAGAAGGAAATTGCTAGTTTTTCTTCAGGACACACAAACAGAAAATTCCATATTTCCACATAAACGCATAACTTCCGGGAAACCACACCGACATTTATTATCCACACAAAACCTTGAGGAAAATTCTTTCACAAATTAACAATAACAGCACTGCAGAGCCAATCATCAATTCCCAATTTCACCAACAATCACCTATCGTCACCGTCTCTGAAACCCAAGCACTGTTCACCACTGTGCCCAACTTACAAACAAATCAGCATCATTTCCTGCAACCAATCACTGGTCGGCACCGTTTCTAGGCAACCAATCACCATCAACGTAAACTCTTTCTTAAAAAGATCGCTGAAACAGCATTACTGACTTACATGGTTCCAAATTCTCGAGACGAGACTCCTTACATCATCAACAACCATCTATCTATCTATCTACTGCCTGAGTCGAAGGATGACCATTGGTGACCCGCCATGAAGGGTAACGCCCTGGTTATCATCTTCATGGAGGTTTTCTTGGCAGGATTAATGCAGTGGTTTGCCATTGCCTTCTGCACGATGAGAACCTACAGGCAATTTAGAACGGCCAATTAACCTACTGTGCATGTCTTTGGATTGTGGGAGGAAACCGGAGCACCCGGAGGAAACCCACGCAAGCACGGGGAGAACATGCAAACTCTACACAGAAACACCCAGGCCGGGAATCGAACCCAGGCCTTCTTGATGTGAGGCGGACGTGCTAACCACCGTGCCGCCCCAACAACCATACATTTTTCTAAAGAATTCTCTCAGTGCCGTTCCGACCAATCATAATTCACAATCAAAGTGTGACACTTTTTGGTATGCAAATGACAACAAGGACCTAATGCATATGCAAATCACATTATTTGATGACTTTCAGCAACTTTTGGAGCTCCTTTCTCCTGAAAAGAGTTGAAAGATCTTGATAAGAAAGTGACAAGACTGCAGGTAAAATAGTTTTTCATTTCAGAGATTGATGGAAAGTATCAGTCCTTAAGCGAAGAGACATTTCAAGCTTCAGTGCTGTCAGGATCAGCTGGACCTGAATGCACCTCAGACAGACAGTTTACTGACAACATAAAACAAATAAAATCAATAGTTTATAACCGGTCTGCTTCATGCTGTTGATTTGTCTCAATAAATCCAGTTTCCTTCACCTGCTTTATCCTGTCCATCTGTCTGACAATACTGACCCCTCACTAGACCGCCATCATCCAAAATAAAACCCTGACCCCAGCTTCAGAAATTCTTCAAAACACAGTACAGTCGAGATTAAATGCTGACTGTGTTGATCTCACTCAACTTAATTTAATAAAAAAAATGGCCTTCTTGCGAATGGAATGGAGTGGAGTTAAACACAGGAAGACAAGAGTCATAAAGTGCTAAAAATGCTCATACTATAATATCATAAGAAAGAAATCTGAACTAAAGAACGACAAATACACCAAAACTTAAAATCTCAACAAGACCAGAATATTGTTTCGCAAACAGCTTCCTCGAGCTAGCTCAATGTTAGATATTGACGTTAGACATACAAAAGCTAACAGCTGACTAATAGTGTTGCAGTTCTTTTCCCACCCGTACACGCACACTAACCCCGCCTCTGAAATATAATTGGCTGGAATTCTCCGAGCACACAAGCCACGAGATCATCTCTGGATGAAAACAGTGTCTTGATTTGTCAAGCTAAAGAAACATGACCCGGAAATTTCTAAAAATCGGGTGGGTAAAGAAACGAAGCACTGCTAGCAAAGAATTCGAAGGAAACGAGCAATCATAGCGGACCTTTATAAAGCTGCGCCACCGCCGTCGCCGAATTTTGAAACATATGCCACAGTTTCTCTCGGTTTTGATCGACTTCCTCTTCGCTAGGTCCTTCTTGGTCGGCCTCGGCGAGGCACTGCCTCTCCCAGCTTGAAAACCAATGCTCAGGTCCGTGCTCTTGAATCTCTGCCTCGTTCCCTTCTTTCCGATCCTCCATCGTGAAAAAAGTCCACAAACAAGTTCGAGTTGCGAACAGTTAGCTGTCTGGTGTACACGCGTGAGACAAAAAAGGCGAATTATTCCAAATTATTCCTCAACATATCGTCATAAATCGGGAAAATTGACATTTGAATGCTACCCGCTTTCTCATCGACCAACTTCACTGACGTGTTTGGGGTTATGAAGTGAATACACTTACTTTGTCAGAAGGGAAATCCCCGCCTACCGGGACCAGAAGAAAATAATTGGCTGCGCGGTCTCTATTTGCGAGAACGAGGAGAAATCGGACTATTTCATTTGACAGAATAAACGCCAATCAAATCTCCACCGGAAACGTGTCATGAGGAATTAAAGGGCCAGAGCGTATTTTAACAATCTGAGCATAACAACTGAATGACAATGTCTATTTTTTTAAATCAGATATTTATAGCAGTAATTGTGATTATCTGGCTTGATTTTTTTTTTCTCAGTGAATGTTTTCATGATCTGTGTTTGGTTTATATCCCCTTCAGATAGTTGTGTGGTTCTTCTGCAGGTGATCACTGAAAAATATTCAAGAATAGGTTTTTCTGAAAAATAAGCTCACATCCAATTATAACTGCATAATGCATTCAGTTTATTAAAAATGTCTGTAAAATTTGGTGCATATCAGTGTAATAATAATGTTTATATTAATTATTTTTAAATAATCTTGTATTGCAAACTGCTGTGGAGTGTAAAGTTGTGAATTTTAATCATATAGCCTCGGATAGGAATAAACAAATGTCTAAAGAATAAGTTTCAGAAAAATCCTTACAGTACATAAACATATCCATCCATTAACTGTGCCACTTATTCGTTATGGTCATTATATGTATCCAATCTCCAGGGATTCAGACCAGAGCTGGAGTTACACCCTGAACAGGATTAACACATTCACATCTAAAGCATGTACAGTAACATTTTCACCTCACGTGCTACAATAATAATTTTCATCCATTTGTACCTGGTGACCCCCTTCCCCCCATTTTATTAATAATTCTACTTTATTCACTCGAAATGTTTGCCTCACAGGATTTGTGTTGTATGTCTACTCGTGTCTGACTCAACCCAACAATGAGGATGTCTCTGGGGAGAACTTCACCCGGTTTATTGAAGTGGGCTGGAATCAACAGGTCTGTTTTGTACACGAAAGGTGTTGGGAGAAGTTCTATCTTCTACTGCAGGTGTTCTCATGGGATCCATAAGCTATGCAGTCACTGAACCCCGAGGTCCGACTCTTCTCATCAATGCAGCAAGATGTCCTGACACAGCCTGCCCTATTTGTAGTAAACCTTGTGGCCATGAACAGGTAAACAGAGGCGGTCGACTCCTTTTGCTACCGTGGTGACACTCCGTGTTGGGGAGGCTACAAAGCAGCCACATTTGGGGTGCATGGAGTGTTGAAGCGCAACTTTCAGATTTATCCGCTAGACTTAGAAGGCAGTCGAATTGTAAGCCCTGCTAAATCTAAACGCCCATCACACTCAAGCCAGACTCCACCTCAGTCATTAGGACAGGTGCACCCTGGGTAGCTCGGCCTTGCGGCAGAAAGAGCTAACGGAGTCACTGGCGACTAGGAAGTGAAGTAACCTCTTTCTCTTAGTTAATTTAAGCAATTTTATAACAGTGCTTTAAAAGGTAATTAAATCGAGTCTTCATAAATTGATGGCGAACACCGATTTCTTGCGACTGCTGGACACCGGATTCCAGCAAGAGCGCCCCAAGGTCGTCCACGACGCCACAGGAGAAACATGATGATGATGACAACATTTACTTGAGTGAGGGGCTGCAAGGGCCAAGTTCAGAAAGCTCTTGCCCTTACTGACAAACTCTCCAGACAAATGGCAGAACATGCAGTAGCTGGGTTGGAGAGGCCATGCAATGAGCGCTGGTTTCATTGATGACAAGAATCCAGAGAAATACCTGCCGTGCTTAACTTGGCAGCAGTCAGCGCTCCAGAACTGCGTGTAAGAAAAGAGATTACCGATTTGAGATCATTAAGCACTGGTATGGACCCACAGCAGAGCAATTCCTGGATTTAAAAGGTTACCCAGTTGAACATAGAAGGCCGGAGGAGCAAATGAGTCAGAGTTTGTCCCTAACAAGCTGAAGCTGACCAGCCTGTCCAGGATAGACATGATTGACTGGGTCAAGTGGCAAAAGAGGCCTCGCAGATAACCATACGTCTAACCAATGGCATTGGACACAGATTTCAGAAAACACACGAGTGTGAATTATTGTGCTGAAGCAATTCAAGGGTTCCTACCATCACCCAGAGCAAGAACTTTGGAAATGGGTTCTGTCCATCCAACCGACTTGTTAATGCAATAACTTTGGCATGGGATGAAATGATCAAGTTTGGTGGATGGGACCTCCTTAGGAAAAAATGGATTATATATATATAATATCCATCCATCTATCTATCGATCGATCTAAACCATAGTTTATGGAGTGTTCAAATAAATAAATAAATACTCAGACACTCAAAATAAATCAGAAGAATTTTTGGACTCAAAACTGAGAAATAGGAATTCTCCTGAATGACTTGCAAACATGTAGCAGCTCAAAATGTTTTAATTGCAGCAATCAAGTGCCAATCAGCGTAGGAAAGCGTCTCCTCAGGATCACAAGGTTCCATCAATAGTTGCAGTAGCTTTTATAGAAAATTTTATTCAACATACATTTTCAGCAAAAAGGCAATATACAGGAATAGTTGTTGTACACTGCTGCTACACGGAGGAATGAGACCTGGGGGGTGGGGGTGGGGGGCAAACAAAAGATGTGATCCGCATCTGCACTAAAAACAAACTGGAGCAAATAGTTCAAAACAGGAGGGAAAAGAAATGGTGTCCAAAGTAAAACTACACACAATGAATATGAACATCTGAAACAATCTGTACCCAACAAAAGTGTGTCTTTAATTTTACATGTCCATTAGTTTTTAAATATACAATTTTTAATGTTTGTCTTTACAAAGCAGACTAACGCACTCGGGAGCACGCCTCCTCGTGTGCTGGGGAATAAAGCTAAACAAAACCAAAACAAAACAAAAAAAGGTTCGTTTGAATGCTGGTTCCTCTACATCCTGAACCAGTTGAGAGAGTCTCCTGCTAACGTAAGACGAACCTGGGACACCGCCTCCAATCCCACCGCAAAAAATGACAAAACCCCGAGAAAGAACGCAAACGCGCAGAAGAGGAGAGTGTAAGGAACACATGGGGTGGGTGGGTGGGTGGGGGGGTGTTGGTTAAGGGCCCAAAATAAGACCAAAGAAAACATTTACCGCTGTGGAGAAACATAAACCCTTTGATATCAAGTGCCAACGTGCACAATGAACTAGACGATTCATTTCGGTGGTTGTTTGTGTTCATAGCGATGTTATGGATCTTTATTTAGATCATATAAGATTCCCAGGAAACATATGACTGAAAACAATAAAAATAACAATAATGTAGATGTAGGAGCAGAGGGGACGGGAAAAAAAAAAAAAAAAAAAAAAAACACCACATAAGTGTTTTGCACTCTGGGATGAGAAATACGGACAGACCAGCAAGCTTGAGCCATCGGCGGCGACCTTTTTGGTTCAAAGTCGGTTAAATATCCTCAACATCCATCCGTTAATCTTTTGCTTTTTTTTTTGGTAAATGGCTGAACTTTTCTTTCCGCTCTCCTCCCGCCTTCGCCCATGACATGAAACGTGCGCAGCAGCTTTCTCGCAGTAACAACTCTTTAAAACCAAAAATTAAAAGGGACCCAAAAAAAAAAAAAAAAGGGGAGAAAAAAAAAAAAAAATTGTACACCTGTCTACAAAGTTTCTCCTGTTCCCCGGTTTGTTAAAATTCACCTCTCTTTCACTCACTCACCCTCCCAGACAGACACAGGCAGGTGACGAGAAGGATTCCGAATCCAAGAGCTTCCAAAACCAGGGGGATTGGGCAGGGAATACAGAAAAAAAAAAAAAAAAATGAGTAGGAACTCAGATTTGCTGAAGTCTTCAGAGGCGGGGCCTGTGTAACTGCAGGGCAGGTGGTAAAAAGTGATGCGCGCACACACTCACACACAACTTCTGGTTAGAGTCTTTAATCAGGGTGGGTTAGGGTGGAGACAGCGCGTCAGTTGTGGATCTTGATAGCCTTCTCCAGGTACGTGTAGCGCCCCCGCTTCGGCGCCTTGTTGAAGTGGTCGAGCCCTAACCAGGGTCTTGGGTGGGACATGTTTCCTGCAGAGAAAATGAATGAAATCAATAAAATCAATCAAATTAACATTTCGGAGATATCTACACAATGCAGGCGGAGTTATTACAGCCACACTAATTTTATGTTGCATCATATCTTCCACTGTACCCCCAGTGCGGCTAACTGGGTTATCAAAGGCGGGCCATGTCTCTCACTGTCTATGGTGAGAAGCATGTAAAACAACCATTGCTGACATTCGTAAAGCGTAGCTGCAAAGTCGTCAGCGTGTTTCTGTCCCTTGCTAAAAAAAAGGGTTGTGATGACGTAAAAAAAAAAAAAACCTCTGCCAAATCAAACGTGCGAATCAGATGATTCGCTGTGGCGACTCCCGAGTAAAAGGGAAAAAGCCGAAAGGAAGACAGACATATCTTCCACTGTAACCATAGAAACCGGAAGATTAGAACATCTGATCTGCAGCGATTTCTGCAGACATTTTGGGAAATTTAGGTCATAGACTAGATTTGGTAGGCGGAGCCTGGCTCTGAAGTTTGAGGAGTTTGACACACTAGCAGAGCACACACCCCGATTATCTAAAAGGAAGGTAAACATCAGGACACAAGTTCAAGGAGAGATATTTCGTGATATCCGCCAGGTCTGAGGGAATAAAAGTCTTCATACAGACTTGACAGAAACAGAAGGAGATCAAATTACAAGTAGGCTCATTTTATTGCTTATGTTTTCCATTTACAAAAAAAAGATGCTGGTCACCTACTCTATTTCAGCATCTTTTGGAACTCATTCAAGGTGAGACAAGAGCACGCAAATGTGCAGAATGCAAATTCAAGATGGCTGCCACAAATATACCACATCACTATATTGGATAACAGACCACAACGAAAACCATGAGTGGCTCATCAACAAGGTACGAGACTATTAAGCTGGAAATGTAATGCCACACCCATCCATGAGCGGGGGTCCGTGGGAGCTAATCATCTGAGTTCTCTCAGGGAGAAACGACATGCTCACATCCCTGTCACTCACAACGATTTCCAGCATCTTTGAGCTAATTTGTGTGAGTGGTGAGTGGTGTGTTGCCGCAGTTCGAAAGGAGGTGGCTGGTTTGTGTTGCATGTCACGGAGAGGGCGTGTACATGCTTTCGCCCCTTCCTGGACAGTTGTGGTCATGTGATAGGCAAGGTAATACTAGATGGGTGGGAATTGGAAATGACTAAATTAGGGAGAGGAAGGGGGGAAAAAAGGGGGGGTAATTACAAGCTGCCAAAAAACACACCAAAAACGATGTTTCATCAGGGCGTTTTTGAGTAGTACACGGACATTTCACAACAATGTTTCATTCCCATTGGGCTGATGGGTAAACAGTGCCGATGTTACCATATTAGGCAGATTACTTTATATGGGAAATTTTGCTGAATTTGTAGGATTCAGGACTTAATGACAGTCTGTCGGTTTTTCATCGAGGTTTTATTCTGAGGTTTGTGAGGTGGATCATGACTATCCCACCGAGACAGTAAACCAATCAGATTGTGTTGTTCTGATGTAGTATATCCACACTAAATCTTTCTATTTTTTGTTGGCTTAGGTGTCAGTCATATTTAAAAGCTTACCTGGCTGTGGCTCGAAGTCCTTCAGGTTCACCTCGTAGTCGTCCTCGTTGAGATACTGGTGCCGGCCCATCATCACAATCGCAAATTTAAACTGAGGAAAAATTAAATGCAATATCAACGTAACACTCAAAGCTCACTGTGGAGATCTTCAGAACGTCCCTGCAGATTACATGCCGCCAGAATTTAAAACAAGTTTACCTTTTCAAACTCTTTCTCCTGAATGTCCAGCATGCTCTGGATCCTCTTCATCACCTCTCTGAAGGGCTCAGTCTGTGTCACCAAAAGAAAAAAAAAAAAAAAACAACCCACAGTGCTGGATTAATGCCCCTTATCAACACTTTACAAAGACATCTAAGTGGGCGTGGCTATCGATCAGAAGCCTGCAGAAGAGCCACAAAAATATCTAAAGAGGATTTAAACTAAAAACAGATCAGGAAAATATTTACTAAAAATCAAGCCAGATAAACAAAAGCAAGAAAATTTATAAAATCACTTTGAAAAATATAAAAACGAAGGTTTCTGTTTGTATGGGAAAAGAAATTATTCTTGACCCTTGAAATATTTTTATTTATTGATTTCACTGTAATATGATAGACACATGACCTACATACTGAATGTTTTATTATAATATTGAGCATGATTACAATGTAACACAAACTTGCTATTGCTCTAAATACAGTCGGCCCCCAACTTGCAAAGATCCCTGTGTACGAAATCCCTGGGTTACGAAAAACATTTCCCCGAGTTTCCATCCCCGAGATACGAAACAACCCCCTCTTACGAAAAGAAATTCAAACGCACCAATCAAAATTTCACAAGCGCGAGTTGCTCTCTCATTGGCTGTCTCTCAACAACCCACCCTGCTGGCCTCCCAGATAGAGACAGAAGGAAGCTTCACACTTTAGTTTAGTTTTTTAAGTTGTTTTAATTCAGTAAATGTTTAATAAATGTGGGCGCATTTGAGCTTATCTGGAATTCCAATCCCTCAAGGAATCAAATTAAAGTTGAGTTTGTCAAGCAGGGAATGCATTTTAAATTCACATTTTGTGGGCGTGGCCCACAGCACGCACACAAGAGGGACAGAGAGAAGGAATAACTCTTTAGTTTAAGTTGTTTTAATTCAGTAAATGGTCAAGCAGGGAATGTGCTTTGAATTCAGGTCTTGTGGGCGTGGCCCGCAGCGCAAGAGAGAGAGAGAAAGAGAGGGAGTAACGCGTTAGTTTTTAGTTTAAGTTGTTTAATTCAGTAAATGTTTAATAAATGTGGGTGCATTTGAGTTTATCTGGAATTTCGATCCTTCAAGGAATCAAATTAAAGTCGAGTTTGTCAAGCAGGGAATGCGCTTTGAATTTCACGTCTTGTGGACGTGGCCCGCAGCGCATGCACGAGCGAGAGAGGTGTGTGTATGTGTGTGTTAATAAAATGTTTAATAATGGTTTAATTAATAAATATGTTAATCAAATGTTTAAATGGTTTGATAATTTTTTTTTACACATATTTCATACAAAATTGGTGTACTTTTAAGACTGGAGACTTGCGACAAATTAGGCGTTTAACATGTAAGATGCGATCCCTACTTACGAAATCCCCGCTATACGAAAAGGGCTGTGGAACGCATTAATTTCGTAAGTTGGGGGCCGACTGTATCCGATTTAAAAAACAAAAACAATCAAACATCGTCATCCAGTTGTCATGCTCAGATTATTAAAATACGCTCTGGCCCTCTAATTCCTCGTAGCACACTTGATGAAGACTTGATTAGTGTTTATTCTGTCAAATGAAAAAGTCCGATTTCTCCTCGTTCTCGTGCAGCCAATAATTTTTTCTGGTCCCGGTATGCGGGAATTTCCCTTCTGACAAAGTGTGTTCACTTCATAACCCCAAACACATCAGCGAAGTTGGTCGATGAGAAAGCAGGTAGCATTCAAATGTCAGTTTTAGCCGATTTATGACGATATGTTGAGGGATAATTTGCTGGGGGGGTTTTTGTCTCACAGCTAACTGTCCGAAAGTCGAACTTTATTGTGGACTTTTTTCCAAGATGGAGGATCGGAAAGGGGAATGAGGCAGATATTCAAGAACATGGACATGAGCATTGTTTTTTTTTTTCCCCTCCAGTGGGCATGACTGTCTATCTGGTCATTAAAGCACCTGTCACTGGATGCAACGAGATAAAACACCTAAAGCTTTCACACAGACTCGAACACACCTGACGGATCTTGAGCAAGAAGGGAATTCCAAAAGTCCCGAAGACTTCCTTGTGGAAATGTGCAACTGGAATCAGCATCTCGTTCTCTTTATCGAGATCAACCTGGTCCAGAGGGATTTCCTGAGGGACACAAACACACCGGGGCATTCACAACCTTTGCAAACATCAAAAAGTGACAGGTTTATTTCATACAGTCAGGGAGTAAGCAATTCCGAAAGGGGACGGGGGGTCCTAATCTCACCTCTATTCTGAACGTCCGACTTGCTGCAGGAGATAAACATTCTAGCAGCTCGTCCTCTTGGTGAACCCCGATTATTTTATAGCTTACGATTTCTAACAGCCTGCAGGAAGGAATCAAAGTAGTATGAGCAAAAGCATCCGTTTTTCATTCAAGTTCTTCTGTGAGAGCTGAGAAGGTTTCTCCTCTCCAGACATTAAACCCTTAAGAAACGGAGAAACTGGAGCAGCAGAGTGTTCTACCTGAGCTTCTCCGAGCCTTTATCTGAGAGCTCCACTGCCTTTTTACATTCCTCGAGAAGGTCTCGAACACAGCCATGCTTGTCTGGGTATAGTGTAATCTCCTGAAGGAAAAGAAAAATGAATAAATCTATCATTAAAATATAACGAAATACAGGACGCTCCATGAAGACTTGTTTTTTTTTTTCCTACCTCCTCCCGAAACTGACTGTTGAGCCATATGGACTTGAAACTCCTCCGGTTTTCAAAATCAGTGATCTTCATCTTGAGCTGTGAGATATCAGAGTAGACATGAATTAATCAGAGGACTGGACTCTGATAAGATTGCCATGTTCAGCACGTCATGCACTGCAGAAGTCCTGGAATTATAATCTACCCAGGATGCATTGCCTTACTGCATCATCCTGGTTTCTTTTCTTTGTTGATAAAATCCAATAGAAACAGTCCATCTCTCAGAGGATCTGAGCTCACCTGCTGGTAGTAGAGCTTCTTGGGCTGTCGTGGTTTGAAGAACTGCAGCAGGTCTCGGAGAGTTCCCTCGTAGTTGTGCCTGAGTGGGTTCCCGGGTCCGTCCCTGTACCTGCCCGATTCGTGCACGTATCAAAAGAGGAAAAAACTATTATTTGGTATATTAACATGAGCATTACGGGTTATAGGTATTCATCAGACTTACCCCTGTGACTTAAAGAACTGGAGGAGCATGGGGTCAGTGTTTAACCTCTGTGCAACAGTCTTCGCCACCTACAAGAGGATGCACAAGTGAAGGACGGATTGAAAACAAGGAACCGACAACTCGGTCACTGTTTGTAATTCAAGATCCACAGAAAATAAAACAAAAACATTTCATTTAGACATGTATGACTGTGGGAACGTCATGAATATGTGGCACAGGTTCTGACCATGCCTTTGTACAAAAGGCATGGCCTACACTGCCCATTGCGCATGCACACACACTCAAATAAGCAGAGACCCTGAAACTCACCTGGAAGTAGTTCATTCTATTGGATAGCGTAACGACGAAGCCCGGGTCATTGTGGATGGTTTTGTCACAGAAGATGACATCAACGCGGTGGTAGAGGTCTCTGAAGTAGTCTTTAGCCGTCGGCAGCTCGCTGTTTTCGTTTTCCGGGTCGTCCCTGTTAAAGACAGACATCAGGGTCATTGGCACTTGGTCTTTTTTTGGAGAAATGAAAAACAAAAATACAAAGGGAGGGATGGCATACTTCTGAAACACAATTATGTCTCCATCCATGAGCTCGTCCAGAGCTTTATCCAGGGAGACGTCAAAGTCCTGTATCCGCTCCGTTAAATTCGGTTTAACTTCCTGCGAAAGGTGAGGGATAAATTCGAGATGAAGAAATTGGAAAGGAAAAAAAAAAAAAAAAAGAAAGGATGAAGTCACAGGAGGAATAGAAGAGAAACAGACCTCATAGAGGATAAGACTAGTTCCCTGCTGAAACCCTGCTCTTTCACACATGACAGGCAGCAGGTCTCCTGAGAGAGAGAGAGAGAGAGAGAGAGAGAGAGAGAGAGAGAGAGAGAGAGAGAGAGTGTTACCCCTTTACTTCTGTAATTTAAACTGACCTGGACATGTGTAACGTTACTGTAAAGGACGTACGTATTTTACAGGATATAGGGGTGTAAATATGTCCACAATAATTTAAGCTTCTGGTTTTGGAGTCATACATCTTCAAGAACAACATGACATCATCTGGAAATCAAAAGAAGAAACAAAAAGATTTAAGCAAAAGATCCGGTCATGCAATCGAAGAAACAGTTTTACGACCGCGGTCCGTGACGCTTACGATCTTTGTCGAACTTGGGTAACGTCGCCCCGCTGGCAGCCATTTCTGGGTCTACCGTTTCCAGAAATATTGTCCATGGGTTCTCGTTATCGCTCAAGTCAATCATCTAGTGAGTGCCGAGATGCAGAAGGGGAAGGGAAACACACCCTTAAAACACAGATACACCACACAGGCAAACGAGGACGCGAACGGCGTCAGTGGCCCTGTGAATAACTTACAGACTTGTTGCAGTCCGCCTCGTAGTCCAGCATGGCCGGTCGCTTGGTGCCGTTGCTCCTGGCCTGCATGGGCCACAGTCGCATCTGGTCCTGTGGGAAGCCCTGCAGACAATCAAATAAATTCAATGAGCAGCAGCATACAAATCAAGCTGTGACATTCTGATCCCATCCACCCAACAATTAGTGGTTTAACTCCACGAAACGCATCTTCATGAATAACTACCCCGCACGGATCAGACACCCATCTCACCCAGAGATCTGCACCGGTTTTAATGACAACCGGCTTCACTCCCGAGCTTTGCTTTAAATTAAACCAGAGGGAGATTCCCTGCCCTCAGTCATAAAGCTTGGATCTGTGGCTACTTAGCAACACGGAGTCCCCTTCCAGAAGCTCTTTGGTGTAACACCGAGTCGTGCACTGTGGAGCTCACCATAGTCTGAGAGAGATTCTGCACGAACTCAGCCAGGGTGGAACTCTTCAGCACCTTGAACACCGTGTACTTCACTTTTTCTTCATCGTACATGTCGTTGCCCTGGTGTCCACAGAACTGGTCTTCGGTCACCATCTACACACAAACACACGTCTGATTGCCACCTCAAGCCCAAAAGCACCCGAAACACCACCGAAAGGAACAGGTTCTTCCTCACCTGTACTTGCATGTATAGATGAGCTTCCTGACGCTCCTTACGTTTCTGCGCCTCCACTCGCTTCTCCTCCTGCAGTCTCTCCACCAGCTGCTGAGGGATGTCCATGTCTGTGACCGGCTGAAGCACCTCACCTACACACACGGTTTCCTTCCTTAGGCAGGATATTGTGTGGACACATTATGATGCTCCACAGCTTCCCCAAGTTTGTACTTGTAGGATTTTATTAATTAAGGGAGCGATGCGTTGTTCAGAGCCCTCTGCTCAACACTAAGTATAAGCAACGCACTGCTCTCCCCAAACTCTCTCTCTCCTGAAACATGGTCCACCACACTCTTTTCAAACACCATCAGACGTGCTCCTCTGTACTAACCACCACACCATATTCATACCACTTGTTTCAGCCAGTTTCAAGGAAGGGGTAGAAATGAGACCGGCTTACTGAGCTTGGATTCTCGGATGTACACCAGCATGTAGGCGTTGGTGCAGTGGCGCACAGAGAGGTCATCGTCATGGCCGCCGTAGTTATGTTCGATGGCCTCTTCCTTAGTGCATCGTGAAACAACGTCGTCATCAAACTTGCACCACTGAGGTTAAGGAAAGAGATGAACACCACCAGCTCGTGTTTTTAAATATTCAGTAAACAGATTTAATACAAAAATGTACAAAAGTTACGCTCAGACGAAGTCCGAGACAAATCACAAAAGCGTCATATAGTCCCTTCTGATCTATTCAAGGTCAGAATCTAAAACGGCTGACATTTGGATAAAAAAAACAATAGTGGACTGATTATTGGTTTAAACAAGCTTAAAAAAAGGTTGCAGCCATAACTTGCATCAATAACCATGAAAACTACCAATATTTATTTCAACCTTCTTCATGAGGGGGGGAAAAATAAATAAATAAATTACAGTAGGCCCTTGACTATTCACGGTTTTGCACCCACGGTTTGAGTACATGCAGTCTGCCGAGCAACCGGCACATGATTCAAATTCAGCCAATGGCTGTCCTCCTCTCTCCTGATTGGTTGAGCTCATGCCCCACCCCTTTTTCCTCATTCGCACACAAGTTGTCAATGAGCCTCTTTTTTTGTGTGTGCTTTAATTCCCAGTTAAGTTCTATGATACCACTCAAACGCTGTGTGTCTTCTCTGGCTAAGCGATAGAAAACGCTGGATGTCTCTTCTGAAGAAATAAGACTTTCTCCTGAGAAACGACGGTTTTCTCTGAACTGTTGTATTAAAATCTTTTTCAATTATTATTCCAGTACAGTACCTAAGTTCATGTTTATGCGTGAGATTTTATGTTCCGTAGCATGTTTAACAAACGATACCAAAAAGATAAACTTTATTATAGTGCTCTTCATGTCCTTTTACATTGAAGTTGGAGTGACGTCTCCAAGATGGCGCTGCTCAGAGGGCGACGTCGCAGAGTCAAATTGTTTCTTTTTTTCCTTTTAAATTGTTTTATTTGTTCGTGTTTTGCACTATGCTCGTCTATGACCGGTTGACTCTACTACAGCTATAAGATCGAAATAGCTTCGAGCATGTGTAACTAAGCACGCTCAACTGGGCTTGTTTGCCGGGATGCGGCTAGCAGAGCTAATATGCTAGTGTAGCTGGCTGGAGCAATCGCCTCATCGGGTGTACTCTCGTCGAGCCATGTTTCACAGAAACACAGTCCTGTAGATCCCTCTGCGCTGCAATCTGAGCATGAAGCTCATCCATCTTGTTTTGCAGGGACTGAAAATTTTCAAGTAGTATGGCCGGAAGTGCTAACCAAGCCTCTGACAACTCCGCCTGGGCTTAGCCGGTAACCGCTAGCATTTTGCTGCCATAGCATATACAGTAAGCTAGGGGGCAGCGGTGGTCTAGTGGCATAGGGCACTGGATTGCTGATCCAAAGGTTGCGGGTTCGAGTCCCACTCTCCACAAGGTTGTCACTGCCCCCCCCAGTGCAGCTAACTGGGTTATCAAAGGCAGGCCATGTCTCTCCCTGTCTATGGTGAGAGGTTCATGTAAAAGAACCATTGCTGACTTTCGTAAAGAGTAGCTGCAAAGTCGTCAGCGTGTTTCTGTCCCTTGCTAAAAAGGGTTGTGACAGGAAGGGCATCCGACGTAAAAACCTATGCCAAATAAAATGTGCAAATCAGATGATTCGCTGTGCGACTCCTGAGTAAAAGGGGAAAAGCCGGAAGGAAGACAGACAGCATATACAGTAAGCTCAAGATAGAAGTTGTTGTGTGCTTAGTTGCCCGAAGCTAAAGCTGCTCATAGCTGTAGTAGCGTCGACCGATCATAGACGAGCATAGTGCAAAACATGAACAAACAAATTAAAACGAACAAAGAAACAATTTGACTCCGAGAATTCCGCGACGTCGCCCTCTAGGCAGCACCATCTTGAAGACGCCACTCCAAGTTCAATGTAAAAGGACATGAAGCGTAATAAATTTTATCCTTTTGGTATTGTTTGTTAAACATGCTACAGAACATAAAATCTCACGCACAAACATTCTCACAATTAATTAAGTACTGTACTGGAATAATAATTGAAAAAGACTTTAAAACGAGTGCTTTACAACAGTATATGCTGTATAATGTTTATATTTTATCATCAATAAAAATAAGAGTAAAAATTGAAGTTTTTCTTAATCATTACTATATTTTACTACATTAATACTGTATCAATGAGTAAGACTGTCTACAGAATGTGTTTAAGAAGCATATTTTAACGCATGTAATAGATACATAGTATTTTACTTCTGGCTGCTCATTCGCACATGTGACGTGTAACATGGGGTTTTACTTCCGGGTACAGAACTCGCGGATTATTTCGATTCGCGGGAGGGCTTGGAACTGAACCCCCACGAATATCGAGGGCCTACTGTATACCATCAGAGACGAAACCCTTCAGCCACACAGGAGCTGTTGTGAAATAACCCAGACCCAAAAAAAAAAAAAATCAAAATGTCGAGGTCACTGGAGGCAAAATTTGAAAAACGGTGTGCAGTGGTGAGGGACCAGATGAATTTAGGGAACGGAAATGGAAACATGGTCCAGGCATATCATTGGACAATTTAAAAATAAGTGAATCCCCATGTGGGTACGAAGCACCCATGAACGAGGGTGCCTGGAGGGGGGGTATCCCCCATCCTATGTCTTAGAGCTTTTGCAATTTTTAGGTTTGAAATAGCGCAATTTGGTGAATATTTAGACTTAAAATTCCTAAAAACAGCTGGTATTAAATTGTCATTTCAAAAATTTGTTTGGCTAAGCAAAGAATTAAAATATAAAGAACAAAAGTATATTTACATACTGATTTACATTATATTTTAGCAGTCAAATATCAAAGATAAAACAATTCTTGCACTTACAGTTAAAATAATTACATGTATTGCATTAATAATAAACCATTAGATTTAAACTGTCAATAATTATTTAACTTATAGTCCAAATATCATTAATTTAAACTGTCGAAATAATTATTAAATTATTGTTTGCTGTCTATCACTTCCTGAGCTTCTTAACAGGTGTACTTGTCGACTGCTGGTGCCCATGTCGATCCTGTTTGGACTTCGTATCCATCCACCGCTTGGCTGCTGCATGGCTTTCTGGCTTTTGACTTGAACTTGAAGCATTACTGGGAATCTGGTGATTCGATCTTCTTTCATAGAATTTTCTGGCGTGTCCTTTGGTTTTGATATGATCTATTAATGACTGACACCCTCTGTCACTGTATTTTGTCTCATCTTCACACAGAATACATCGTGCTTTTCCCGCCACATCTAGCTTACAATAGAATTCCCAAATCGTTGTGGTCAAATTGCGTTTGTCATGAGAAATGTTCATCGGTTTCGCCAACTATTCCCAGTTCTATTTGATTTTACAAACGTCATCCACCTCCCTAGCCATATTTTCCTCTTTTCTGTCAATAGTTCTTGCCATTAATAATTTATTATAGATCTATAATTTCATGTAGATTTAAATCTTCCTCAATTTTAAAATGTTGCTCTACCATCACATAGGAAAATGGCAGACTGCATGTGTACATACTAATGTGATCACTCATTGGCTTACTGGAGCCTTACAACCGCGTCTCGGCCAATCAAATTACACAACACAATATTATCAACCAATCATATTTAGTATCTTTGGCTCTATTTGTTTTGTCAACTCAAGGCATGAAGCAAAGTCCTTTTGTTCGACATCATTTTAAAACGGGGGGAAAATGGGCACTCGGCACACATCACCTCCCCCCCAATATTTTTTTCTCCTCGAATTTAGACCATTCAAGTGGATGACAAATTAGCCCCTCAATATGCAAATTTTCACAGCTCCGCAACCAAATAACATGCCTGATAGTCCCAGGCAATGACAATAACCAACAACCTGATGGCTGAGAGGTTTAAAATGAAGGAAAAAAAAAAAAATCCTCACACCACTGTATTACAAAAAGTGGAGCAGGACTGACGATGCAACAGTTCAACACAAGCTTCATGCATTAAATGTATATCAAACACCACATGTTAATGGAAGTGTGCGAATGACTGCATGCAAATATACATGTATTATGCAGAAACAACTAGTTTTCTTAGAAAATTTACATTTGTTACTTTAATATTGGTATAATGTTATTTTTGCTGTTATCCTGAAATTTTTGGAGCACACACACTGATGTCATATTCTTGTAGTTTGGTACACTTAATTAGAAACCTCAGCCTTGTGAAGCCAGCTAATGCACACTACAAAATGCATTTTGCAACTTGGTCGATGCAACTAAGAGCCACCAAATAACAAAACTTACATTGTTTTTGTAACAGGAGGGTTCAAAGAGCTTTCCTTTCATTTAATTTAATTTCACTTAAAAAACATTTGTTTTCCTCAAACTGATAAACAACTTGACTACAAATCAGTGAAGATCACACATCGTTTCTACAAAACAGTCTTGTAGCCGTGTCAGCGCACAAGCTATGCTAGACATAACGGTGACGAAGCAAATACTTTCAGAGCAGTTACTTGGTTGCTGTTGTGAGGAATTGAGGTGTCTAGACTCAAATGTTTAAATTTTGGGACAGTAATGCTTTTAACACTTCCTCAGAATTTCAAATATAAAGCATCAAAAATGAAACTGCTACATATTTGTTAATGAGAACAAAAACCTGGACATTTAAGCAGTTTTACCGATCCAGAGCACAAAGGTTAATGTTACATAGAATGAAATACAACCATCAGAACTCTAGATGTTGACATATTAGAGCCGTCAGACCGCCGTCAGAATGGACAGAGAAATCACAGGTTTAAAATTGATTACGTTTTCCAATATTCAGCCTTTTCTTCAGTATTGCAATGCAGCATTCAGGCTTTTCTTTACTCAAACCCTCGTACTGTTGAGCTATCATTTCTATAGTAATCGCTCACTCAGAGGGGACAGCGAGACTGAGGTGGAAGAGGAATAGAGCATCTCAGGATGTGCTGCTAAAGTAAAAATATAAGTAGCATGCTGAGCGTTTTGTTCCAAGAGACGTTGGTCATATGCTCTAATACGTTACTCTAGAATGAAATCCCGCCCTCCCCAAAAAAATAAGGAAATGGGTTCTCACTATTGGCTCCGTGACACTCACTTTGCCGTCTCCTTTGGGGTTAAGATAGACGACGTAGTGGCCACCATGGTTGTCTCCGCTGTGTACCAACACAGCATGCAGGATGTAATTGGCTGGATCCTTTGCATCTGGCTTCTGCAAGAACTCGTCCAGAGGTAACTGATCAGGAAACTCGAACCTGGGGACAACAACAATCATCACCACCAAACCTGGAGCGATAGACAACAAAAGGCTCCCAGTCACTGAGTCAATGACGAGTACTGAGTCAATGATTGTGATATTTCTAGAGTGGACCTCACTCTGTGTCTCTCTCACACATGCGCACACACACACACTAACGATACATTATCTCCAGGGTCTGATTCATCTCATGCAGCACTTTCGGCCCAGGTGGCGCGCAAGCGTAATTGGTGGAGCAGGAACACTGCCCATTTGATTTCAATTACATCAAGGATGGCGATTATACATTTAGAAACCTGCTGACTTCACACACTTCACACACCCTCTCAGTGACTGCTTTCATCCAAACTACAAAATCTAAAACTAGTCCACAATCATCCCAAACTGACGTTTCACCTCATCCTGCTCACTTACATCAACCCTATGAAGAGTACACCTTGAAGACCACACCCATTATTCATTGTTCCCAATTTGAAAACAATCTAAAAAGGTATTTCGTGTTACCTCTTCAATTTACCAAACCAGTAGAAAAATGTATAATTCCCTCCATTTCATGGCAGTATTACACAAAGGCTACTGAAATGATCATTGCCAAACTTATTGGAAAAGCAGGATCTGACCAAATCCCCCAACATTTCAGAGCAGGGCTGTGCATGGAATCATGCTTGGGGGAAGAAAAAAAAAAAAAATCCACTAAAATCTGTTCCTCAGCATAACGGAAAATATTCAACCAACACCCAGTAGGGGGAAACATTTCATTATAACAACAACAAGTTGTAATATTCCATTTGTGCCCGATGGTGGTACCATGCGCTCTGAGGGCCGCTTAAGTCTGTGCTATTGTCTGTGTATTGTTTCCTAAACACAATAAATCTTTATTACTCCAAACAAAATATAATTGACATGTCTTCCAGGGACCTGTTTCTCTGATCAACTTCATGTACAACCACATCAAATTACAGTCGGCCCCCAACTTACGAAATTAATCCGTTCCAGAGCCCGTTTCGTATAGTGGGGATTTCGGAAGTAGGGGTCATGTTAAACGCCTAATTCATTCCAAGTCTCCAGTCTATGGACTGGATAAACCCCATAAACCCTTTAAAAATGATCAAAGTTTTTGTATCAATTTTGTATGAAATATGTGTTAAAAGTAAAAGAAATTTTTTTATTAAACCATTTAAACATTTTAACATATTTATTAATTAAACCATTAAACATTTTTTATTGACACGCATACACACCCCTCTCTCTCGCTCTCCCTCACTCACAACAATGCACATGTTTATTCTAGCATTGCTGGCCACACCCACAATTTGGTTCCTTGAGGGATCGGAATTCCAGATGAGCTCAAATTTATTAAACATTTACTGAATTAAAACAACTTTAAAAAACTAAACTAAAAACGAAAGAGTGAAGCTTCCTTCTGTCTCTACCTGGGAGGCCAGCGGGGCGGGATGTTGAGAGACAGCCAATGAGAGAGCAACTCGTGAGTCGTGTGAAATTTTGATTGACGCGTTTAAATTTCTTTCGTAAGAGGGGGTTGTTTCGTATCTCGGGGATATAAACTCAGGAAAATGTTTTTCGTAACCCGGGGATTTCGTCCACAGGGGTCTTGGTAATTTGAGGGCCGACTGTAATTCATTTTGATACAACTAAGCATATGTGGCTCACCTCCAGACTATTTGTGAAAAAACATTAATGCATAAACAACAAATTACAATCAAATGAGTTCCATTAAATCACAAGTGAACAAAAAACCTGAATTGAAGAATGATTAGTTTTAATCAACAGTGCATAGATTTTTATTTTAATCTACTGTATATTCTAACTACATACTTCTCATCTAGTGGGGCGAATGGTGTGATGCCGGGGGAGGGGGGCGTATTACCCTGGGGAACATGCTTTTTGACATACTGTACTAGATTTAAGTGTATTTACGCATCCTCTACAGTAGGTGGCAGTGGCGCGCTCAGTGTTCCCTATGGTGTAGGGAAAAAGCACCGAGCAAACAATATGCAGTGCAGTAAACACTATAGTCGCATGTGGGGGCGCATGAAAAGTTTTTCTCCTTCCTGGAGGGGGCCTCACAGAAAATAATTGAGAAGCACTGCTCTAACTGGACAGGCGTGAGATTTGGGATCCAGCTGCACTGATGTCAGCAATGACTGATCACATCTCTGTGGCTCGTACCTGTCATTGATCTTAATATTTTGGTCGGTTTGGGGATCGTACATGAACCTCATGAGCTGCAAGTGCAAGATGGGAGGAAATGTGAGGAACTTCACCCCCTTCTCAGCTTCCTGGAAAACAGAAGTACAGGACAGTGGGGATGAGAACAAGCTGAGAGCGTGCAAGGATACGAATGAGAGCGTGTGGGCAGGTTTAACGGAGTATCTCGGAGCAGGAAGCGCACCTGTAGGCCGTGCTCCCCTGCATCGTACTTGTTATCGCCATCCAGCTGCTCCACCGCCACGTAATCTTTAAATGACTCAAAGACTAGAGGAGGAAACAGAGACAGAAAGTCGAGTCAGAACAGCTGTGTTCATTTATCACCTCTGAATATAATCAAGTTCATGAGACACCGAGTCAGAAATAAATCACGGACTATTAATGTACGTTACACACACACTGAATATCGGGTACTCACTGTTTTTCTTTCCCTTTATACTGAGCTGGATGTCGTAGTAATCCTCAATTCGCTCAGATCTGTAATCTACATGCTTACACTGGATATAGGACTATACACACACATACACACACATCAGCATGATGAATTACAATTATACAGAACAGAGAGAACAGTGAGCTTGCTTACCACCATCTTTCCTCTGAAGAGTTTAGGGATTGTGCCCTCCACACACGTCCCCTTCATCTTGTTCTCCACATTGTCCAGTAGCTGGAACCGAGACACACATTCAGCTACATTTACACAGGAAGTGACAAACAAGCAGGCAAACTCGGTGATGGCCAGCAAAACGAGCAACGGGAGAGGAAACAATTCCAACCGTTGCAAGGTTGGCAGGTGCAGAATTTCACCAGGCTCAACTTTCACACAAGCAAGTTGAGCGATAACCAATCAGGGCTTAAAACTACCACCGATTGACAGATGCTGCCAAACATGAAGCTCTTTTCCTATTTGCTTTTGATCGTGTGCAATACTTTTAGGAAATCACTGTATACGCTCACTGCTTACATCTGTGTGCTCACCTTGGATGGGTTAAATGCAAAAGAAATGGATCAAAAAATCAAAAATACATGATTTCACGTGCAGCTTGGTGGCACAGCAATTCACGTGATGTTCTTTGCTTCCTGTGAGAATCCAGCCTTAGATTCTGTTACGGGTCAGAACATTTCCAATGTAAACTGAAACTCACCACTCTGCACAGCTCCTGGACATCATGCTGCATGAAACTGTCCAACGTCTCCCATCTGACCAACACACACACAAATATACACAAATACAGTGAAATTCATCCCGCAAGCACAAAGACAAGAGTTGGGATGCTGTGATCCTCTGATTAGTCTCAGGGTAATTCTGTGATTTAATTCAGAGCTAAAGAAAAGGACTTATCAATTTATTTTTATTTAATAATTTATCAAGTTGGGAAACCCAAGGGAACCGGTTAAAACTATTTTATTAATAAATGAAATAAAAATTTTAAAATAAATAAAAACAAATTTGAAAATGGAAGGAGAAAAAAAAAAAAAAAAAAAAATCACCACAGAACTTTAGCTAAAAGATCAGCCAATAAACATTTAATTTTACTGCCACATTTCCAAAATGAATAACGTGAGTATTTTAATTACATTTTACATCATGTTTCACTTTAAATTCTTGGTTTCATCTTCCCATCCCTATGACCTAATTATTTATTCATGACCAAACCAGTTAGTGAGTTTTTGTGTGCTTCCACTTAAAAATAATAATAATAATAATAATAATAATAATAATAATAATAATAATGAGAAGTCCTCATACCCAAAAGACTTGGTGAGTTTCTTTGTCCCGACGGGTTTATCACTGTGCTGGAGTTCATAGAAGACCCTCTGAAGTGCCAGGGGGACACTTTTGGAGGAGTCATCACCCTCAGTGGGCATCATGTACACCGCCTACAAAAAAAAACAAAAAAAACAAACAAATAATAAAAAATAAAAAAAATACAAACTCTAACCACACCACGCAATAATCACACCATTCCAAACGAGCATCACAGCAACAAAACGATAAATTCAAGAGCACAGACTACTGTACTACATACATAGGGTGCCAATCATCACACACACACCCATTGTTTACTTTAAGTGAAGATTTTCTCTAATATTGTGCTCAGAGTAAACAGACATTGTGGTGGTGGTCATGTCTGATATGTTTTTTTATATAAACTATACATTTCTTTTCCGATACATTTTACCCAATCACAAACTAAACCAAGGACAGATACAGAAGACGATTGGCTCATGCCAAAAAATAGTGGTCAGACCTCAAATTTTGGTAATTAGTTTCAAGGTTAACGAATAAGCACAGAGTATATTTGTAAATCTACAGACAGGAAGTGAGACTTTGTCTTCAATGGCTTCATTGTGTTGAAATAGCTTACACTTTCAGAAACGAGCACTGACGGGCTCAATGGCATATGAAACTTCCTCTACAAATTAAAAAAAAAGTTCCTTCTGATCCCTCAATCGCTCCCTGTATTGTTATTTTTCCATCCTCTGTGCTGCGCAATAGTTTATGTAAATAATGTGCATTTCTTACCCGACGGAGCTGGTTGGTGAAGAAAAGTGTTTGCAGCAGACTGTTCATGTAGCACGTAGCTCCTTGGTTCTTTAATCCTACATATCCTGTATGCTTCTTGGAATCCCACCTACAAACAGAATTTACAAAACCACCATTTCATGATGATTAAAAATAAACAAACATGAAGTGTCAAGCGGTTCCACTTACGCAACACCATGAGGAGCATCGGCCTGGACAGAAACCTCAAACGTGACCTTATCCTCCTCTATAAAGCCTCTCTCTGGGTCGGTGACGTCCTAAAAAAAAAAAGCACCCAATCATTATCATCAACAGCATAAAAGCAAATAATTTTTTTTTAAATCACCACCACCACTTACACTCCACGACATGAAATTGGAGAAACCCCAGTCATTTTCTTTGTGGAAGAACAAGTGGCTGATGCGCCTACTGAAGGACTTCTCATCGTCCTTGTAGTTGATGATTTTCAGCATGGCTTGCGCGTGACATGACCATGACCTGAGAACAAATAAACGAGCAGTAACGTTACAAAGACGAGGGATTCTGAGGAGCATGACAGTTTCAGCGTAGAGAGCCAGCAACACCAATAAACCACTTTACACAAATGGCTATTACGAAATCACGGCAATACTTTAATCAACAGATGATACGACTCGTGAACAGAAAAATCCGATTGGTTCACTATCTCAGGATGATATCATCATTACCTTCAACAGGAGAAGAGGTCATGAGACTGGTTATCAATGTTTGTTGGTGTGCAATGTGTCTCTGATAACCCAACAAACCCATGGATGGACTTCCATGATATACATCCTGTTCACCAAAAGTGGGTCTTGGGGTGACAAAGAAACGATCAAGTTGTTGGCGTGACCCATATGCAGAACGGTTTTGAATTTTATTTATTTATTTATTTTAGGATTGCACGACATCACAAAGAAGCAGAAACCACCCACAACATGCTGGGAGAAAAAAAAATAGAGCTCAAAATTATTGAACAGTCCACAAGGGGGCAAAATAATTCCCGATCTGCCAGTCAAGCCTGGAGAGAAAGGAATGCAGATTGCACGACCTTGAAGATCTGCACTCGGCGTCCATTCCCCATGAATTCGAGAGACACCCTTTGTTCTAATCTGAGGAGTTATCGAATACTTCTTGGTGTAAAAATTACATCACTGCAATGGGATAACTGAATTATTATCCCAGGATCGCACGACTTTCAAGACAACATAGTAGCTCTCTATAAAAATATTTATCAGCTTACAATTTTTTTGTAATAACTGGGAGCTAAAATTAATGACCCATCTTAACCTTCTCTTCCTCAATGTTGTCCCCATCCATCCCCTGATAGAACTGGCTAGCCCCGTATTAAGTCACGGGCTCCTATTGGCTGACACGATATCCTCAATACGAAACAATACAGCACAATACGAAATAATCAATCCCTGTGGTATCAGAGAAATAAAGCTCTTCAGGATGTGGAGCTACAGGATACAAATGAACATCAGGGCACCAACCGTTACTCCACTTCAGAGGTATAAACACACAAAAAAATACATATAAAGATAAATAACTTAATTGTATCCTTTTGATATTGAAATTCTTCTACAATAGCTGAACCAATTCAAATTTGGTGGGTTTATTTTTGAAGGCAGGCACATCCCAGTGGATACGGACGAGCGAATCATAACACTACGCAGGACAGGATCCATACCTAAAGTTCGAGTTACACGTGCACAGAAAAATACGGTCCCGATTTCAAAAGTGATTCTATCCGGCTTCTGCTTTTGTTGCATAATCAGTGACTGGACTGAGATCCAGATCTACATTTACACCCAAAAATTAGCGCAGTCTCGACAGAATAAACACTGACCGAAGCGGGCAAAATCAAAATAAAAAGCGACTGCATGTGAGATGTGAATGATAAACGCAAGCCGGTGAGGACTTACGTGGAGTCGGACTCGGCGTTGCACTGTAGGAAGAAGCCGACACTCTTCTGGTGAGGTCTGTCGGGATAGAAACGAGGCATGACCATGATCTTCCACGGCAGGTTCCTCACGAAACACGACGGGCTGAGTACCGACTCGCTGAGCCGGCTGAAGCGCTCCACCACGAAGCGAAAGGTGGCCTCAGAACGCCAGCTCGTATCTGTGGAATTCAGAAAAAAAGTATTACAGGAACAGCACAGATGATTGTCGCATCTTCAGTGTCAGACTCCCGTCACTGTTAGTCCATCTGAGACAGACAACACCCACGACTGCATTCATTCATTCGGATAAAAACAAACCGCCCATGACACACACCTGTTTCTTCAAGCCCAGACAGTTCGGTATCCAAGATAACAGGGAGAGACGTTTTACATCTAGCCACCAACATTGCAGAGGTTATGAACATTGGAAAGAAACTAGTTTGTATTTTCACAGCGATTGTAGATGGTAATACCACTGAGACGGTGCATTAAAACGAGCCCTGTGTTTGGAGAGGTCACAGAATAAATAGCCCATCTTTGTGACATCACAGAATGCCAGCACCCCCTCTGTACCTTCACCTCCTGATTTCACAGAGTGCACGTTATTCACAAGACAGCATGAAGGGATTTCGATATAGAAGGGAAATAGAGCCTGGCCCATGGTGGAACAGAACTAAAGCTGATTACATGGGACACCTCACAAGAATGAAGCTTCATAGAATACCTGGTATCCTCGTTAGGAATCCCCGAGACTAACATTACATATTCAATTATTTACCAGGCTTTCTGTGCACGCTCAACCCCAGTTTCACTCAATTCAGACAGGCTTAAAAATGTTCACCGCGTCATTTCTTATTTTCCAGATGCTCCCAGTGACCATTTCCATCCAGGCCCACGACAGCGTTCCTCATGCTCAACACAGCGGTCACGGTTGCAAGAGAATATCTGATGGCTACGATGCGTTCGAGTTTGTCTTGTGGTGTACACATCAGTACGCCGCCTCCAAATATGACACACTCCCCGAGTCAGGAAAAGAACCACGGATGCTTCCCATATACGGTCCTTCAGCACCATCTCCACTTTCGGGTAGTAAACAAAGCGTTATCACGTCAAACAAACATCAAAGTTCGAGAAAAATGCAAGAATCCCCCCCACACACACACACATTTAACTGCTTTTCCACTGCATCTACTTTTCAGTGATTGGTGTTCAAAAAATAAACAATTGGAACAAAATTATAATGCAAAAAAACATTCTTATATTAAAACTACAGTAAAACTTTGTCAGGTTGCTGGTATAAATATGTAGAAACTGCAGTAGACTTATTAGGACATCAATATTCCCCTCTAAAGGGCCTATAATAGTTTAATCCCAACATTATCTCCAAGTTTTCTGAGTATTGCATGTCATTTCATCTGGATTGAGGGTCACTGGATTTTTTTCTTACTTACTTTTTTTTTTTTTTTAAGAACTCACAAATAAATTTCAGTGACCCGGGATGGGAATCAGCAGTGGCTGGCTCACTCAAGTTATCGGGTTGACTCAAGTGATTTATTTGTTCTCTGAAATCACCAGCGTTACCGGCATTTTAAGAAAAATGGTTCCAAATGTACTTGCTGCACTTTCCTTTTTTAAAAACTTCATGATGTAAAACAATCAATTTTCAGTGAAAAAACAGCAAAAATACATTTATATAGATTTGACAACTAATGTTCAGCATAAGAAAATGCTACATGTTACATTTATAGCTTTTGATAGACACTCATATCCAGAGCAACTTACAATTATCACTTTAATTTAATTTATACATCGAAGCAATCAAGGGTTAAGAGCCTTGCTCAAGGGCCCAACAGTGGTGACAGTGGAGACTGAACCGCTGACCGGCGGATCAGTAACCCATCACGTTAACCACTGTCCAGGTGAACGGGACTGTTCCGGATCAGGAGAAACGCGAACACTTCCGAAACAAAAGCATCTTAAAACACCAAATGGCGGCAAGGGCACATTCAGAGCTGCAACACAGACACGTACATGGACATTTTTTGCAGTTTTTGATGAAAACACGCAATAAATAAACCTTTAGACCCGAGTCATAGTGGTGGTGCTGGCTCACATGGAACACTCAACACTAGCAGTGACATCATTCATTTTCAGCGACCCTTCAGGGTGGAGGGAGATGCTGTGGTCGACTGTTTTGTTTCATTTCCGAGAAAATTTCAAGAATCCTTAAGAATAAATTCCCTTTTTAATTTCCACAGTTTATTGAATAAATTCCACGAGTGAAGCATGACCATCCTTTCTCCTGTTTTCAGTGAAGAAATCAAACCTCCCGAATCCAGATGCGAGAACATTCCAGTGAAACGTTTCACTGGGAACAGCATCACTTCATTTTTAATTCTTCTGAATGGTGAAGACACATCATTCCCTTTTTTTTCAGAAACCACTTGATAAAAATGACTCGACCTCAGCAATAAAAGGAAAAGCGCACAGCCGGGTTGTTCTCCTTTAGTCATCCGGCTTCTATTTTTAAAAACCACATAACGAACCATATTCGTCTGACACCAACTCTGATTCAGTATCGACCCCGTAATCGTCACGAAACATCCGAGGCATTCGACAGTGCTCGTTAAATTCCACCGCAGACACAACAACAAGATAAGTTGAAAAATCACACTGACCGTCCTCCATGTCCTCTTCTGTGTTGTGTCCATCTGCCATCGCCACATTCCCGTTGATGACTGGATTTTGAGGGATTCTTGGGGGATCATCCGTGTCCCCAGCTGAGACAGAGTCAGAATAAAAATGGAAACTATTTAAACAGTCAGGTGTGTGTGACCACCAAGCTCTTCAAAAGTAAGAGAACTGTAATTCAGTTTAATTTCACACGACTGGCACACAGATGTCCTCACAGCTCCAGGCCTGATCATACGACCATGCAGAGATAATCAGACTGGAATAGGAGAACATAAGCTTCACCACCTCAAACTCCCATCTCAAAATAACAAACATTACAGTGAGAAATTACCAACCCTGATCATTACACATTCTCTTTGCATGCATGCAGGTGGTTACTGCCACATACTTGATGTAATTACTGCATCATTTCGATCTTATTGGGATGCTTAATATATTTTGTGTGTGTGGGAGGGGGGGTTCTGATTTTTTTTTTCACAAACCCAAAAACATAAATTAATAACCATAAGCTGCCCTAAGAAAACTGATCGTGGGTTTCCACACTTTCTCAGAATTACACACAAACCCCATAAAAGGCTTCACCAGAGCTAAAACTTACCAAAATCATATAAGTCATGATTATAATCATCATCAGCATTATTTTTACTTGCAAAGAAAGTACTTAAACGTGGCCAGTTCATCCCTAGTCATGGGCAAGTCTTGCATTCTCACCCACCTTGTTTTCAACATCTCGGAGGCGTAAACAAACGTCACGTGATCACTCATCGCCGATACTGAACACGTGATCATTGTGCGCGTCTTCCGACCCTCGTTCGATTTCACTAGGACTTTAAATTATAAAAATAACACGGATGAAAGCGGGACACACAGGAGGAGGAACGCCCCCTCCAGCACAGGGCGATCCAAGGACCGTTCCCGAGCCTTGCACAACCGTGAGGGCTGCGTGAAGAGGAGAAAGAGCACGCAATGTGTATTTTAAAAGCGATTAGCGTTAAAAATGGCGCTCGAACGGCACGCGCTCAAGTGGCCTTGCCGCAGCCTTCATTATTAGCGTTAACATCATCAGCTATTACCAACACACATCATTCCCTTTAATCCGCATCTAAACAGATTATAAACAGTCTATAAACAGACACCGGTATGACATGATCTTGACTGTGATGTATTTCGGAGCTGATCCGCTCATTACACCTCCCCCTCCCCTCTCTCCACCTCCGCCATGACTCGCGCGAGATCAAGCCAACATCACTGCTGTTATATTTTTTACCTCCTACACATATAGCACACAACTCCAAACTGCCGCTTTATCATGCAGTACCCGACCACGAACTCCACATAACACAGAATTCGGTACTTGTTACTACGTCGTCTTCACGTTGGTTCAAATAACATATAAACAATCAGACGTACCGGAGCAGACGCGGGCCTCGCGTCGCTTAATTGATCGTTGAAAAAAAAAAAAAAAAAAAAAAAAAAGGTTATTTTTTTTTTTACCCAACCGTATTCAACAAACTCCGCCTCGTGTTTGCTGATTGGCTGCTCCATGATATTGCAAGCGACCGTTGCTGTGTCAATCAATTGCAGTGCAAAGCGCAACGATAACTAGCTAATAGCTGAAGACGAAGGAGGGATTTGTCGGATAACGGGTGGACGTAGTGTACAATCCGCCATCTTGGAATGAAAACACCAGATACACTCCCCCCTGTTCTTGCCCGTCAGCTTGTTATGCGGCTTAGTTTATAAAAAAAAAAAAAAAAAAAAGGAGAGCGGGGGAAAAAGGCAAAAACACACAACTCATCTGCCAAGCAAGTACAGAGTGGATATAAAGTCATGAAGTAAATAAAATCTATTTTAAAATCGAGTTTGATTTATCCAACACATAACGAAGAAAATGGATTAAACACCTGCAAACGACAGAGCTACAGCCGAGTATCAGCGTGGCTTTTTAAAAAGCATTTTACTCTCCAATTCCCATCCTATAGCTGGAAATCTATACACGGCATGTTTACTAGCCTGAATTCTCGTCTCACATCCCCTCTCTCTGAAACAAACTACAATTACCATTCATTAGTGAATTGAGGGAAAATAATTAAACAGGTTCTTCCACTTGTTAGTATTAAACGAGGTCAATTTACTTTACCCTTCATTCATTCATACATAAATCTGCTCTGCATCAAAGAAAACTCAGGCTTTCCCTGCAGGCCGGCTAAAATAAACCAAACTCGCACAATCAAGACTTTTGAAAAATAAACACGTGCTCATGTAAGAGTCATTTCATTTCTCTCAATTAAATAAGAGCTACAAATCGTGGTGTATCGATGAGTCTGTCTGGAACTGCGTTCGGTCGGATTCGCTTTGCTTCGCACCACGTTTGTTGACGAAGCCCAGGACTAGCTTTAGGTTCATACGTTGCTGAAATTAATTTTATACACAAAAACAGGAGTGAAGCGACTGTGTGATACCATTATTACTATTTCTCCAGTTCGGATACACTATAAAATACTGTATATCTAGTTTAATTTGTACAGCTTTTATAGGACTCATCATGTTAACGTTCTAGTGTGCTAATATGCTAATACATCAAACTTGCCTGTCAAAATGAGTAATTCGTTTGCTTTACAATCTTTAACAGTTTTGGTTTTGAAAGTGCATGAGAATAAGACGTTAAAAGAAGCTTCACTCCCCAACCTAAATGTATAAACTCTGTTTGCGAGAGACCTACAGCCAGCACGCTAATCAGGTCAAAACATACTCGCTAGCATCAGCGCTAACAGCTTAGCTAGCTAGTAATGTTTACAAAGCATTTGATTGGGTTTTTCTTCATGCACAAACATGCACACAAATTACTGTTTCAATATAAACAATTTATAAAAAGGTATCGCTTATATTTATTGCAGAATAGCCGATGTGAAGGATTATAATTTGAGATTCCTCTACCTTCCATCTCCATGTCCTCGGGCTCGCTGAGCTGCTGCTCGCCGGCTTTCTGCTGCTGTTGCTGCGTCTGATGGTGGTGGTGATGGTTCATGTTTGTGATTTCACGATTGCTGCCGTCGTCGTCTTGGTTTCCCTCGCCCTTGTCGTGTTCCGTCGCGAAAGGGCTCCGAGGAGAACGCGAATGTGGATCCAGGCTGCACGGGTCTGGCCGGGCCTGAACTGACGCGACCCCGGTCTTTCCTGAGGTCGGCGCAGGGGAATGAGGGAGGGAGGCCGGCGGGGGCGCGGGCAGAGAAACGCGGACGTATTTGCTCGCTATTCGCCCAATCTCGGCGCCTTTTGAGCGAGGATTGACCGAGCGGCAATAGTGAGCGAGTTTAAACTCTAAATCCGGCTCCAAAACAACAACAACAACAATCACGGAGGCCCAAATTATTAATGAAAAAAAAAAAAAAAACCCTTCTTTCCAGAGAAAACAAGCACCCTGTTCTAGCTAGCCGATGCTAGTTAGCGTAAACTAGCATGAATGTTAATACATCGAATGCATTTATCGAGTCATGCAATTCGAGAAAACGTTTAACTTCCCTCGCAGTCCATGTGATCCTCCAATTGTCCCTCTTTTAGGGGGAAGCGGCGGAAAATGCAATCCATTCAAACCAGATTGTTAATTTAAATCCGCACTCATTTAGAAGTTTAAAGCCACAAAAGACGCTCGCGCTTCTCTCAGACGTTTAGCGCGTAGAAAGTGAGCACAAATCTAACGTACCGGGTTCACGACAAACTGCACTCCACACTTTTTCGCAATAAACTAGTCTGTTTATCTTTTTTCTTTTTTTTTTTTTTTTGTCCGGTCACAGCCGGAGCAGCGCTCTGTCTATCCCCCTTTCCTTCTCTCTCTCTCGCGCGCTCTCTCTCTCTCCTCACACTCTCGTTTGGTTCCTGATGTGCAGCAAGAGCGAAAACTCAAAATGGCGGTCGCACTCCTCTCTGAAATGTCACATCCGCACGGGGATCGAAACACTCACGAGGGCTGGATTTCAAACACCGTTTCAGTTTATACGTAGTGCACTCGCTTGGCGTTTGAAAGCTGTGACTTCACGCCCCGAGATAAACGTCTGGTGTAGGGAACACAGCGCTGTTTAAGATTAATCACGCACACAATGTTATAGCGTCACAGTGAAATTCCAGTTATATTTTACAGCGTTCGGGCGGTTATACTGTACTGTATTCTGTTTATTGAAAGGATTTCCGTCATATATATAAATTTTAAAATTTGGATGTATACTTTGTATCGTGAAAAGACCAATTGAGGATTATTTTTGTTCAAAACTTGCATCATGCACCTGTTCTGCAAAGTGGAAAAGATGTGAGGATAATAAAATCCTGGGACTTTATTAGCTTGCACTCCTTCACACCGTCCATCTTCAGAACCAGCAAGTCCAAACATCAACAAACTCACACAGCACACGGGGATCATTTCAGATTAAATATATGCGGTATATGTAACCTATAAATACAAATACAACAAACCTGTGTGTTTAAGAGTAAAACATTCGCACAGTACTGTACTACAATAAACCCAATCACATTTTCACCAAAAAAATCAACAAAATACAGAGAGATGAATGAACAGACAGATACATCTCTGACAGATAGATTGATTTCTCTATTTGAAAAAAAAAATATTATATGTGTACAGTGCATCTATTAAATGGGAGAAGCACTTGCTGAAAAGACTGAATGGAAGGAGGCATGGGTTCATGGCCCTCAGGGGGCCAGACTCCATGTCTCTCTCTCTCTCTCTCTCTCTCTCTCTCTGTCCTGCTGGTGTGTCACATGCTCCACAAGTCCTCTGATCAGTGACCACAACTGACAGTGACATCACACCCAGTGATTGACAGGCACACTTTTCCCTGTCACAGGGAAGGGAATGACCGCCCTGGACATCAGACCATCAGAGTCTGAGAATGAGAGTTCATGGAACTGTCAGTCATGCAGATTCACATTTTATTGGATTATGTGTTGTGTTCGTTAAGATGGGAAGAAAACATGTATTTTTTGAATGATTAAAAATCAGTTTTAGTTTTAAAATGCAAATGTTTTAAGACCTGGTGGGTTTCTCTGATTACACTTCCAAAAACTGCACTGATGATGCAGCGATGGTCCGTTTGAGCATATTTATTTTCTGAACTGGTGTGTTGAATTAAGATCTTAAACAATGATCCTAGGTATTAAATTAAAATTATTAAAAATAAAAAAAATAACAAATGTTGTTTCAATACTGTCAAATATGCTTCAAAGCCATGAAACATCCAAACAGTGCATGGAAGAAAACAATCAACTAAAATGATACTCATTGAGTGCAAGTTAACTCTGCCAGGCTCAAATGTATTATTATTATTATTATTATTATTATAATCATCATCATCATCATCTTCCACTTAGTCCAGGGTCGGGTCGCGGGGGCAGCAACCTAAGCAAGGAGGTCCAGATATCCCTCTCCCGAGCCACTTCCTCCAACTCTCCCAGGGGGGACTCCCACCGAGGCGGTCCCAGACAAGCCGAGAGACATAGTCCCTCCAGCGTGTTCTAGGTCGACCCCGGGGTCTCTTCCCGGTTGGACATGCCCGAAACACCACACAAGGAAGGCGTCCGGGGGGGGCATTCTGACCAGATGCCCGAGCCACCTCAACTGGCCCCTCTCAATGCGGAGGAGCAGCGGATCTACTCCGAGCTCTCCCCGGATGGCGGAGCGTCTCACCTTATCTCGAAGGGAGAACCCCGCCACCCGGCGAAGGAAGCTCATTTCAGCCGCTTGTATCTGTGATCTTGTTCTTGCGGTCATTACCCAAAGCTCGTGACCATAGGTGAGGGTTGGAATATAGATCGACTGGTAAATTGAAAGCTTTGCCTTGCGGCTCAGCTCCTTCTTCACCATGACGGACAGCAGAGGCTGCAGCGATCCGTCTGTCGATCTCTCGCTCCATCCTTCCCTCACTCGTAAACAAGACCCCAAGATACTTAAATCCTCCACTCGGGGCAGGACTTCATTCCCAACCCGGAGGGTGCATTCCACCCTTGTCCGACTGAGAACCATGGCCTCGGACTTGGAGCTACTCCGCTCCGCTCCACTCGGCTGCGAGTTGCTCCAATGAGAGCTGGAGGTCGCGACTTGATGAAGCCAAAAGGACAACATCAGCCGCAAAAAGCAGAGACGAGATCCTATAGCCACCAAACCAGAACCCCTCAACGCCTCGGCTGCGCCTAGAAATTCTGTCCATAAAAATTGTGAACAGAATCGGTGACAAAGGACAACCTTGGCGGACTCCAACTCGGACCGGAAAGGAATTCGACCTGTTGTTGCCAATACGGACCAAACTCTGGCTCCGGTGATACAGTGACCGAATAGCTCGTAGCAACTGGTCCGGAACGCCCTACTCTCGGAGCACGCCCCACAAGATCGCTCGAGGGACACGGTCGAAAGCCTTCTCCAAATCCACAAAGCACATGTGGACAGATTGGGCAAACTCCCATGCCCCTCCAGAATCCTGTGGAGCGTATAGAGTTGGTCAAGAGTGCTGCGGCCAGGACGAAAACCACATTGTTCCTCCTGAATCCGAGGTTCGACTATCGGTCGGATCCTCCTCTCTAGTACCCCTGCATAGACTTTCCCAGGTAGGCTGAGGAGTGTAATTCCCCGATAATTGGAACACACCCTCCGGTCCCCCTTCTTAAAAATTGGGACAACCACCCCAGTTTGCCAATCCAGAGGTACAGCCCATGATGACCATGCGATGTTGCAGAGACGTGTCAACCAAGACAGTCCTACAACATGCAGAGCCCCGAGATATTCCGGGCGGATCTCGTCCGACCCTGGAGCTCGACCACCGAGGAGCTTTTTGACAACCTCAGTGACCTCCACTCCAGTGAAGGGCGGACGCCCACCCGAACCCCCAGGGTCTTCCTCTTCCACAGAGGGTGTGTTGACGGGATTGAGGAGGTCCTCAAAGTATTCCCTCCACCTCTCGACGACATCCCCAGTCAAGGTAAGCAGCTCCCCACCTCCACTGTAAACAGTGTTTGCGAAGAACTGCTTCCCCCTCCGAAGGCGTCAGATGGTGGTCCAGAACCTTTTTGAGGCCAACCAATAATCACTCTCTAGGCCCTCACCGAACTCCTCCCACTCCCGAGACTGCATCTGCGACAGCCTCGGCTACAGCACGTTTGACCTGCCGGTACCTGTTTGCTGCCTCGGGAGTCTCTCAGGCTAATAAAACCCGATAGGCCCCCTTCTTCAGCTGGACGTCCCCCTTCACCGCAGGTGTCCACCACCGGGTTCGGGGATTACCGCCACGATAAGCACCAACGACCTTACGGCCACAGCTATTGGCTGCCGCCTCAGCAATGGAGGCACGAAACATGGCCCATTTGGATTCCATGTCCGCCGCCTCCTCCAGGACGTGGTTGTAGCTCTGCCAGAGGTGGGAGTTAAAGGTCTCTCGGACAGGGGACTCCGCCAAACGTTCCCAGCAGACCCTGATTACACGCTTGTGCCTGCCAGGTATGGAAGGCAACCTCCCCCACCACCAAAGCCAACTCACCATCAGGTAGTGATCGGTAGACAGCTCAGCTCCTCTCTTCACCCGAGTGTCCAGAACATATGGTCGCAAGTCCGATGATATGACTACAAAGTCAATCATCGAATTGTGACCTAGGGTGTCCTGGTGCCAAGTGCACTTATGGGCACACTTATGCTTGAACATGGTGTTTTCGTGATAGACAAACTGTGACGAGCACAGAAGTCCAACAACGAAGCACCATTCAGATTCAGACTGGAGAGGCCGTACCTACCGATCACACCTTTCCAGGTTACATTATCGTTGCCCACATGGGCGTTGAAGTCTCCCAAGACAACGAGTGAGTCTCCCGAGGGAGCGTTTTAGTATTATTATTATTATTATTATTATTATTATTATTATTATTATATGTGGGGCGGGTGGCGTAGTGGTTAGAGTGCTGGGTTCATGATCGGGAGGTTGTGGGTTTCAGTCCCAGTTAGACCCCCACTGTGCTAAGACTCCTGGGAAAGATCTTAACCACATGTGTGCCTCTGTTTACCCAGCACTATAAATGGGTACCAGCAAAATATACTGGGAAGGTAACCTGCGATGGACTAGCGTCCCATCCAGGAGGAGTTGAACTCCTGGTCACTTCACGCTATGGAAACTGGGGACAAGCACCGGCCTGATGAGCCACTAGGCTCGGGTGTAAAAACTTTACCTTATTACTATTATTATTATTATTATTATAACTTGGTGTAGTTATAATGAAATGTCTCCCCCTAGTGGGCATCCGATGAATACTCAGTGAAAGACAACTTACATTTCATTCAATGTTTTTTTTTTTTTTTTTTTTAATAAGGCAGAGATTCTGCATTACAGTGACTTTCACATCATTGGAGCAGCTCTACACTACAATAAAAACATACATTAAAAAATAATTCTGATTTAAGGAGTATTATGTACAAAGCACAGTGTTTCTCCATGGATGTATTCTATTCATTGAAAGGTTTAATTTATTAGAGTTTACCTTAATGGCCAAATTCGAAGCTAATGGAGAATCTGAGACACAGATAGTCCCGGTACCCTTGTAACATTATGGTCTCGTAATGCAGGAAGGAATCAAAAAGCAGTTCAATATCTTATACAATCGAGAACATTTATATAACACTTGCAGAGCCCAATGTCCGCAGTAATATCCACATCCCATTTTCTGTGAGAAATCGTCAAACTCCATGGTATATTAGGACTAGAAGAATAGAAACGGCATGAGTTCATCGTTCTCAGTTAGCTTTCTCAGTACTGTATCCATTGCACATGTATTTCCTTCATATAAAACACTGGATTCATCTGTTCAGGTGATTCTAACCGTCATCCTACGCCTAGGACCTTCAGCTCTCTAAAATAGATCAACGTGCTTTCAATCCAGTCCACAGCTTTGTCTCTACACGATACGTCCATGCCAAATATAATAATCATCAGATATTTGAACTGAAGTCATCATTTAGTGTTTGGTGTCATTTAGCATGAGGTGTTTCTCTTTCATAAAAATCAACCTATTTTCATTATGCTTTAAAATTACTCTCTGAAGTTCTGTCAGGTTCACTCATGTTAGTTAGCAAGCAAGTATTCGCACTAAATAATCATAATGTCTCAGAATTTTACTCAAAAAATGTACATTTTTTTACAGAAACTCCATCGGGCTTGTTTGCTGGCGAGCATGCATCAGCAGAAAAGAATGTAGGAATAATATGTAAGAAAATAAGTAAACATTCATGTTAGCCAGCATGAAAGAATAACAATATTTACTTCAAAATAATAACAAGAATAAAATGAATAATAAAAAGAATAAAATTTTATTCCTAAACCCTCTCAGAAATACTGTCAGATTAGCATATGAGGTGGATAGATAGCGTTAGCAGTGAACAGCAATTAAATTTTTTTTAAACATAACAAGTAGTTTTGTAGGTTGACTTATGTATGCTTGCTAACGTGCATGGTCAGTGATGAATATTCATGACTTTAAAAAATAAATAAATAAAATAAACCTCCCAAATATTCTCAGGTTAGCTTCTGATGATGAGCTAGCTCATAAGTGCCTGCAGTGAAGAATTAACAAAAAAAAACCCAGCTAAATCGTTATCTTAGAACTAAATTCTCATCAACACAAAACAAACATTTTGACTCAAATCCAATCAGATTAGTTCGGGTATGCTAGCTGGCATTTATGTCAAAATAATATCCCTGATTTATAAATCCTCTCAGAAATATTTTCTCAGGTTTGCTGGCTAGTTTGCAAGCATGAGCAGTGAGGAACACCAACAATAGTTTTAATGTTTGCAGGTTGGCTGTTAATAGTAATAATAATAATAATAATAATAATAATAATAATAATAAAATCATTTACGAATCGTATCTGATCTTATTTCAGTTAGCAGCTTCAATAACTCGTCTCACATGTGAGCACAAGTGATTAGCATTAACAGGAAAAAATAATTATGTTTATGAGCTTGTCAGGTCATGTCAGGTTTGCAAATAAAACCTGAGGTGGGGCATATATTTCAGGCATACTGTAATTTTAAATGATCCCTTATTTTAAGGTTTTAAATACTTATACATTTACTTTGTACAATGAGCTAATAAATTGATTTGCGAATAAGCATTTAGGTTGAAGGACAGGTTAGAAAATAGCAAAGATATTTAGTTTTCACTGATTCTTAATGATGACACTTTCGACATTATTCGTGAACTCTTCAGTCATGAGAGCAAAAAAAACATGGACTCATGGAACCTCTAGATCAGAAAAACACAGGTCGTGCAAATCAAAACATCCCAATTTGCAGCTGTTGGAAGCAAGATAAAAGCGAAAAGTCCCTCAAAATGCTGAGGTTGTGTATTGTATTAGAATATTACAAAATCAGCATAATAATAGTAATAATTATAATATCAACAGCAATAATAATCAGAACAATACATTGTTAGGTTTATAAAGTGTGCCACAGAGTCCATCAGCTAATCTCATGTTTATACATGATCACGTCAACTAGATGATGGTGGTAGATGTGTTGTGTGTTTTTTTCCTGCAGCTGAAACAGAAGTATTAGCCACAACATTTTTTCTTGTCCAAGTGCAGAACACGGTGACACTTGGGGCAGGAGTGTTCAACGTCTTTGAAGAACTTGAGGCAGAATGGCAGGAGGCAGCAACCAATGATGAATCTGAAACGAACGATCACATATTAAACAGTTATTCTACAAAACCCAGGTTCTCCTATCAAATACTTTCATTCCATATTTCGTGTCTTTTTAATACTTATTTATGTAGTTAGTTTTGTCTTCAACATAGGGAATAAATTTTGTCTTTTGATGGTTTGGCAAAAATCTTTGCACTGTTTTATTTCCCTGTACTCATGGTATATCAAATAATATCCAAGTTGTCAAGGAGACAATCAGAATGCAGCATTGTCAATAACCAGTGGATGTGATGAACACATACTGTATTTAGGCACAGTTGAGTTCATATATATATAAAACTATTCTGCAGTTAACTGGGACCGAGATCCCCATGCAACCACCGAATTCGGCAAAGAAGGATCCCCCCCCCCTGACTGACGTATACGTACATGTATGATATGTGTATATAATATCAACAAATACATATTCAATGCTATAAATGCTTATAATAACAATTAAACATTCAAAATAATGCATATGATGTAAATAAAATATAAATACACACATACAGACGCGCACATGTGCACGCATGCGGATGCACATGCACGCAGACAGATGCGCACCTCACAAAAATGTAAGTAGTTTCGATGGGAGGTTTTGGGTTGTTTTTTTGTTTTGTGTTTGGTTTTTTTTGCATAATTGGCCTTGTTTTGCAGCATTTTCCTTAACTCTTTCCCCCATTCTTCCTTAATTTCCTTATTTTTTAATGCGATGAATATTAAAACAAAAAATCACAATGCACTGAAGCCACATGAATTGAAGCGTGAAGTAGCGAGGGATCCCTGTGTGGATATATATATATATATATATATATATATATATATATATATATATATATACACTGGTACCTCGTCTAATGAGTGTCCCTTGTAACGAGTTTTCCATGATACGAGCTTAGAACTCGCCAGAAAACTACTCCATCCAACAAGCAAAAATTCACTTTATAAGCTTTCTTCGAAATGGCTTTTCTAGTCCGATTAGTCTCGTATTCTGCCGCGTATATTCCTCTTTGCTCTGAGGACGCCTTGTGCAGTGCTTCCCAATTTTTTTCTGTGACACCCCCTATAGGAAGAAAAAAACATTTCACACTCCCTCAGCGCCCCGTGTGTGACTATAAATACAGTTAAATGCACTTCATATCGTTTGCTCGGTGCTTTTTCCCTACACCATAGAGACAATGAGAGCAACACTGCCAACTACTGAAGTGGATGCGCAATTACACTTAATTCTGGTACAATGTGGCAAAAGAGCATGTTCCCCAGGGTCATATGCCCCCCCCCCCAGCATCACACTGTGCCCCCCTTGGGGGGAGCACCCCACTATTTGAGAAGCACTGGCCATGTGGGAGCTCAACACAAGCCTTTCCTCACTGGCATTCGTAGTGTGCACACTCACAAAATTCTCCTCTTCCTCCTCCTCTGTTAAGCACCACCTCCTGCTTGCTCACATAACATCATCACAATGGATGATCGGAAGGGTGAGTTGACTTATTGTTTTTTTCTTGTTTTATTATTATTTATTATTTATTATTACATTATATGTATTATTATTATTAAATATTTATTGTTTTTACATGTTTATCTTTAATATATTAGGTGAAATATGTGTTTGTGGCAGGTTATATGAATTTGGGAGGGTGTGGAATGGATTAATTGGTTTTCTGTTATTTCTTATGGGAATAATTGTTTCATATAATGAACATTTCGACTTACGAACTCACGCTTGGAATGGATTAAATTCATTAGGTGAGGGATCACTGTGTATATATACATGGATTTCGTTCGGATCTTTTAAAAATGGATTTAAAATAAAACTTTGGTTTATTTATTTAGAGACTTTCAGATTTTCAAATTAGAGATGTTATTCATCTGGAAGTGTTTTTTCAGTGATGATGCTTTCAATGATCGATTTACCAATTTTATAAATTTTGGTTTGCTCCCAATGTTCATCCCTTCAAACCATTTTATCCTACTCCGGAGGCAGAGAGGCTGGAGCCGATCTTAGCCAATTCTGGCAACAGACAGGGTACACAAGGGGACAGTTCACTAGTCCATCACAGGGCCAAAAACCATACACACACACACACACACATGAAGACTCACACTCACTTTGTCGCAATTTGTAACAGCCAATTAGCCAAATGTGCATGTGTTTGAACTGTGGGAGGAAACCAGAGTACCCAGAGAAAACCTGCACAAGCACTGAGAGAACATGCAAACTCCACACAAACACCTCTGAGCCCTGAGCTCAAACCCAGGACCTTCTTTCTGTGAGGTGGACATGCTGTTCACTCCGACACTTGGCTAAACTCTCAATATTCAGCTTCTATAAATTAAATAATAAAATACTTCTTTTTACGTTTATTTATTTCAAAAACGTCTGTGATAATTGATTGTTCTGGATTTTTTAGAGGTCAAATTCAGCATGCATTTAGAATAATACTGTTCCATCAACACACAATGACATCCATACATTTCTTCAGGGGCTGTAATGATCTGTCCCAACATATTCTTTAATTGTGGTGATTTTATCTGATTATTTAAGATTTTTAATGATAGAGATCTTTTTATGTGAAAGTTTCCTTTTTGTTTCATCACGAAGAGATGCTAAAGTCACCCCCCCTTCATTAAGTTTTTGCTCTTAACATGAACATTTGATCAAAATACAGTGGTACCTCGTCTAAGGAGTGTCCCTTATAACAATTTTTCCATTATACGAGCTTCGAACCTACCAAAAATCTTCTCCATCCAACGAGCAAAAATTCACTTTACGAGCTCCCCCATACGACCATAAATTATGTTTACTGCACTTCATATAGTTTTCTCTGGGCTTTTTCCCCTACACCATAGCACGACAATGAGAGCTCCACTGCCAACTAATGGACTGGAGGCGCAATTACACTTAAGTGTAGTACAGTATGGCAAAAAAGCTTGTTCCCCAGGGTCATACATACATGCCCCCCCCCCCCCCCCGGCCCTGTGGGAGCTCACCACAAGCCTTTCCTCACTGGCATTCGTAACATACACATGCACAAAATTCTACTCCTCCTCCTCCTCCTCCTCCTCCTCTGTTACGCGCCACCTCGTGCCTGCCCACTTGAGATCTTCGCCGCAGTCGATGATCAGAAGGGTGAGTTGACTTGTTGTTTGTTCTTGGTTTATTATTATTATTATTTATTATTAATTATTATTAATGTTAATGTACATGTTTATCTTTAATATATTAGGTGAATATATGTGTTTGTGGCAGGTTGTATGAGTTTGGGAGGGGGTTGGAACTGATTAATTGTTTTTCTGTTATTTCTTATGCAAATAATCGTTTCATCTAATGAACTTTTCGGCTTACGAGCTCGCCCTCGGAATGGACTAAATTTGTTCGACAAGGAGCCACTGTACGTATATATATTTGCCTGAAAATTATTTGTTTAAATTTAAATAGAAAATGAATATATTAATCAGAGTAATTTATGTAAATTAATGCACAATTAAACATTATTTTTGTCACATTTGCATAGTATGAGAAATTACCATTAAAAAGTATGAAGTTCATTCATTCATTCATTTATTTTCTAAGCCACAATAATCTTAAATAAGGTCACAGGGAGGCTGGTGCCCATCTCAGCCGTTTCTGGGTGAGGGTGGAGTGCACCCTAGATAGCTCACCAGGCCATTGCAGTGGTAACACACAACTATTCACACTCAAAACTAGAGGCGATATGGAACTACCAATTAGTCGGTGCATGTTTTTGGACTGTGGGAGGAAACCGGAGAACCCGGAAGAAACCCACGCAAGCACGGAGAGAACATGAATACTCCTCACAGAAACGCCTGAGCCCAGGAATCAAACCCAGGACCTTCTTGCTGTGAGACAGACATGCCGACCCGTATTAAGTTTACATGAAAATGAATACTGTGTGTATTTTAATGCAGATTTCAGTTTCTGAGTTGCAGCCAGCACAGGATATCAGTGCTGTGATTTCTGTAATTTATTCTTCTTCATTCTTCATGAATGTAAGGCTGACAAGTTTCAGTGTAAATAATAAAGTCCTTCCTCCTACCCGCAAAGGATGAACAGGAGACACATGAGCCAGGCGTACGTGCCCACTTTATATTTCACTTCAGTGAGCACTTGCTCTCGGCAGCTGGTGCACGTGACCATTCCAGCAGTGCGTCCGAGCTGCGACTCATAATTCACGTACTTCTTCCTGTCACTGAATGTCGTTGGAACTGAGTGAGAGAGAGAGAGAGAGAGAGAGAGAGACTTTCAGAGAGCAAGCAGCATTTAAAACGGATATTTCGGTGTCTGAGAAGTGGCGATACACTCACTTGTCGTGGCTTCGGTCTGTGCTCTGTAGTCTGCACTGCTGGAAGAGGAGTGCGGGTTGAACCCCGTATGCACCTTGTACTCCTTCACATTGTCCTGGCCGTCCACTATCGCAAACAAGACATTAAGACATCATAACCTCAGCTGTTTTTTCAAAAGGATGGACGCTTGTTAAAGGGTACGACAGTAGCTTTACCGTCAAGGAACCAGTTGGAACATCACGTTCCATTAAACTACCAGTACAGGCTATCACAAAGAACTGGGAGCTCGCAAATGGGTTCTGATTATTAGTTCTTTGAGCTCAGCAACTGAAGAGCTGTTTTACTGTTGTGCAGTACGTAATTGAAATGTATTATTTTTTTTTTAATCAGAAAATTTATTTGAAACATTTCACATTTTGAGAAGAAGTGACTGGAGATACTGCTGTCGAACCCAAGATTCTGAACTGTGTACAAAGAAAACACAACTTCTGGGGTTAAAATGAAGAATTGATACTGACCCGGTATGATGTAGGGCGGTGGGTTGTTCGATGGTAAGCTCATTTCCCTATCTGTTTAGTCGTAACTGCAAGAGGTAACCAATCAATCAATCAATCAATCAATCAATCAATCAATCAATTAAGCAAATAATCTATTAATCCTTTAATTATTTAATCAGCTTCTCAATTGATCCATCCATCCATTTATCCATCAATCAATTTTAAAATATGAAATAATAATATGTATTTATCTGAATTATTCAATAAAATATATACTTTATAAATACATAAATAAATTAATATTTATAAATAATATTTATATGATATATTTTGCTTGGTTTGGTCTTTTTTCAGTTTGTGTGATTTTTGCTAAATATTTGTGTTGATGTGTTTTATTTTCACAGTTTTTCTCTTTTATTTCCTTCAAGTCTATTTACAAAATAATATTTATTCACACCATGTTGTCTCACACAGATAAATTCTTCATATTCTGATATTTTTCTTCACCTTATGGTGTGCACATGTATTTAACTTTTATTTTGTCATGGACCCAAAATGACCAAAAAAAAAAAAAAGGAAAATCTATTGCAATATAACTCTTTAAAAATGTGAAAAAAAAAAATCAATGAATTTTACTTAAACATTAAAAACCATACAGGAATTTTCATTCATTTTCTGAACCACCTAATCCTAATTCGGGTCGCGGAGAGGCTGGCGCCCGTCTCAGCCGACTTGGAACGAGGGCAGAGTACACCCTAGACGGCTTGCCAGGCCACTAGGAACTTTCACTTCAATGTATTACCTCTATTCTGGAGAAATAAATATGAAAGATCTTGATGGACATCAAGTCATTGTCTTCCTTTCAGAGACACCACGAGAAAAAACCCTCGCGTAGAATCCTTTCACGGAAAAAGTGACTCTTTTTGAACAGGAAGTCAGTGAGTTGTTGGACACATGTGACACTTCACAACCTCCAGAACCCAAGAATTTTATCTCCACCTTGATTTTCTGGTGAAATCCCCCAGTGTGGCTAACTGGGTTATCAAAGGCGGGCCACGTCTCTCACTGTCTATGGTGAGAGGTTCATGTAAAAGAACCATTGCTGACTTTCGTAAAGAGTAGGCGCAAAGTCGTCAGCGTGTTTCTGTCCCTTGCTAAAAAAGGGTTGTGACAGGAAGGGCATCCGACGTAAAAACCTCTGCCAAATCAAACGTGCGAATCAGATGATTCACTGTGGCAACTCCCGAGTAAAAGGGAAAAGGCCGAAAGGAAGACAGACAGACTTGATTTTCTGGTGAAATGCTGGTGACACAATGAGTGAGATCCAAAGATTGGAGCGTTCCTCAGATTTTGACCACCAGGGGGCGTGTGAGCATCATCAGAGTGGATGGAACGCTTCTCATCTGATTTCATCCTTTTGTTTTCAACTCCAAATTGAGAATATATTTATGATTTATCTCATGAATATTGTAATAAGTCAAAGATGGATTGGTTGAGTTCACAATGACATCCTGTGTTATGTCAGAATAATTTTGGACAGACAGCAGATGAATAAACAAAAAAGTGGGATTGGAGCTTTCAATTTCAGAGGAAGGCAAAAAGTTGTTGATGTGTTATACGGTGAGTTTGATTGGATCATATCCCAAATGCTCCAGTTAATATCAGGTGATAATTATGACACATCTCCTAAGAGGTTATTTCAGGAATGCCTGAAAAATGTCAGATGTTTCCAGAAGACAGGAAACACATCGATGAAAGATTTGTCCTGGGCCATGTGAACACTGTGGACTGGGGAGAGGAGGTGTGGAATGTCACCTGGTAGCATGTTTTGCTCGCTGTGGTGCTACCAGTAAGGTTATACCATTTTAAAATTCTCCACAAGAAGGACAGATATTCAAGGTGTAATATATATATATGTGTGTGTATATATGTAAACCGTTGGCAGTACCATCGCAGTGATCCCAGGATCATCCCAGCGATGAGGAAAATATAGTCTGGTATCTAAACTGGTGTCAGAATTCCACAACAGAATCACAAGAGTCTTTGGCTTTGAATAAGTACAGCCAGAGTATAGACGGAATCTCTACCGCTCTATAATGACATCTTGTGTGGGTGTAATTCTATAATAGTGGCTGATGCTGTGCGTTAATGAACTGATGACATTTGTACAGAAGAACATTTGCCAGCTTTGCTCTGAGGTGAATCTGTGTTTCCAAATTGAACAGCGCTGTGAATCTTTAAAAAGAGACACATCGACACCTTAGGGTGTGACAATGCTCTGGTTTGACCACATACCGTACTGAGGAACCAGGCAACACAGCAGTGTGTGTGTGTGTTTGTTTGTTTGTTTGATTATTTGTTTATATGTGTGTGTGTGTGTGTGTGTATATCTGTATGTGTGTGTTTGATTGTGTCTTGTATGTTTGTTCTTGTTGTGTGTGTGTGTTTGTTTGTTTTTTGTATGTTTGTTTGTGTCTGTGTGTGTGTTTGTGTTTCAATGTTTTTGTGTTTGTTTGTGTCTGGGTGTTTGTTCATGTGCATGCGTATGTGTGTGTGTCTGTGTGTGTGTGTTTGTTTGTTTTTGTGTGTTTCTGTGTGCATGTGTGCTTGTTTGTGTGTGTGTGTGTGTGTGTGTGTGTGTGTGTGTTTGATTGTGTCTTGTATGTTTGTTCTTGTGTGTGTGTGTGTGTTTGTTTGTTTGTTTTTGTTTGTTTGTTTGTGTCTGTGTGTTTGTTCATGTGCATGCGTGTGTGTGTGTGTATTTGTTTGTTTGATTATTTGTGGGTGTGTGTGTGTGTGTGTTTGATTGTGTCTTGTATGTTTGTTCTTGTGTGTATCTGTGTGTGTTTCAATGTTTTTGTGTGTTTGTTTGTGTCTGTGTGTTTGTTCATGTGCATGCGTGTGTGTGTTTGTTTGATTATGTGTGTGTGTGTGTGTGTGTGTGTGTGTGTGTATCTGTGTGTGTTTGTTTGTTTTTGTGTGTTTCTGTGTGCAGGTGTGTTTGTGTGTGTGTGTTTGATTGTGTCTTGTGTTTGTTCTTGTTGTGTGTGTGTTTTTGTTTGTTTGTTTGTGTCATTGTGTGTGTTTGTGTTTCAATGTGTTTGTGTCTGTTTGTTCATGTGCATGTGTGTGTGTGTGTTTGTTTGTTTGTTTGTTTGTTTGTGTCTGTGTGTTTGTGTGAGTCTCTGTTTGTGTGTGTTTATTTGTTTGATTGCGTCTGTGTGTTTCTTTGCGTGTGTGGATTGAATGACATGATGGAAAAAATATGACTGGGTGTGTCACTTCTTTTAAAGATCCCATGTTAAGACGTCTAATGACTCAAGCTGATCAGTCCTTGTGTAATGAGTACATTGAAAGGTGTGTATCAGGGCTGTGATCCTGTACAACCCGAAACAAGGTCGGGGGACAAACGCAGGGTGTTTGGGTCTGTCCTTGAGTAAAGTACCAGATTTTACTTGTCATCATTGTTAAAACATGGATCAAATGCACTTAATGAAAATTTATGGCTGAATAATATCATCACGCCCCATAAAGTCTGCGTGTCAGCAGCAACAGGACCCTATTTTGGAAGATTGTAATGCCAGTGATTAACTCGCCTGAAGAGTCCAGACGCAACGTTAAAAATATTTCATGACGAATCAAACAAAAAGATGAAAAGGCAAAATAAAAGTCGAACCCATCCCCATCCCTCACACGTGTGTCCCTGAAAACCTATCCAGTGACGACTCCGAGCATTGCCATGTTGATATTCTGCCACGCTTCCCACGCCATGATGTTTCAGTATTTTTATGCAAATCCAGACCGCCTCCTTTATTTATATGAATGTATATGTGCAGAAAGATCGAGACAAAGACAGATATAGTTCGATGGGAAATTTAGTGCACTTCCGTGAGCCCTATGTTGTACCCTGTGTAGGGAGCACATGTAATAAACAGTAAATAAGAATTACAATTATACCCTATAGGATATAAAATGTTCTAAATAACACATATGAGAAAGAGATGAGAGATATATTCTATGAATATATAGAGATATATTCTCTTTCTCTAAATAACACACACATGTCTATTTCTAATAGAGCGAACCAATCAGCTAGCACTATTTCCATATAATTCCTCGACAGGAAGTGTTTACCTATCGACCTATAATTATATACAGTAGTTATTTATGTAGCGCTGAATGCTGAAAGTTTCTTTTGTGGATATTTTTCGTACTCTTTCAATATTTCTTAATATTGTTCTTCTCCGGTGGATTTATTCTAATTATTATATGTACAACTTTATTCATGTATACTCATTAACATTCTTGATAAACACTTATTTTCCATTATTCTGTACAAGTTTGTGGGGAAAAAACAAGTTAAAAGAATGAACGCACAAATACTTCCTGTATAAAGAATATGAGGAGTATATATATTCATTCATTATTCATTTTCTGAACCACTTAATGCTAATTTGGGTCGCAGGGAGGCTGGGGCACTTCTCAGCTGACTATGGATGAGGGCAGGGTACACCCTGGACAGCTCGCCAGGGGCCATTGAGGGATATATATATGATTAAAGTATAATTAAAATAATAATAATGTTGATTTCGGGATACAGGTCCAGGCGTGCCCGACCGTCATTGTTGTGTTTTTCTTTTCATGACCGCTCACTAAAGCCCTGTTACGTCATTATTTCTTTCGAATAAACAGAAGAAATGTTCTTGTTCAATTTCCGATCAATATCCAAATCAGACTTTTTCCCTGAAATGGAACTGAAAGTGACAACAACAAGACCCAAAGAGTATCCTGATTAAATTCATGTTGTTTTTTTTAACAGAGATATTTTTCATGTTGTAGTTTCATTGAAGAACCTGAGAGTGATTTCAACATTCTGGAAACTACAGAAATAAAAAAGGAGTTAAACAGTCACATTATTGATTTATCATGTGATATCCAAGCATCAGTTCAAGACAGTGTCATACCGGCATGTACAGGTTTCTGAAAGTGAATGCTGCAAGTTAAAAACATGATCTTATTGTAATTTTAAAAAACGCAAAAGATCAAACTATATTTTAAATACACTTCAAATCCTTCCCATTGTTTTCTCCTTGTGTTCCTAAATCAGTGTGATGACCGTAAAAGCTAAATATTTGAGGAGGGATCGACTCACCCTGCTGCTGCCGCTGCTGTCTGAGGTGCAACTGAACCCAGTTTAGATTGAGATGTGAAGCTTATTACAGCCGTCCCTCCACTCCACCCTCTGATGAGGGCTCACTTTCATACGCATTCACCTGACGATGAATATTTATGAGTCTGAGTCAAGAAATCAAGGCCTTTTCTCTGCCTCTGCTTTCTGAATAACCTGTTTCCATGCTCACAATGTGTCCTTACAGGTGCAGTAAAGCCTGTCTGTTTTGTTCTGTTCTCCGTTTTATTTCAAATCTAAAACACACTTCGGCCCTCACTGTTTAGATTTTTTGCATATGCGCTGTTCAGGTCAAGTGATTACAAAGTCGTTAAGAAAAGAGTTGATATTAAGGGGAAAATTGAAATAAATAACTTGCTCACTCTTTCAGTAATTCACTGAACTGCTGTAGGTGGAAACCGGACTACCCAGAGGAAACCCATAAAGCAGGGAGAGAACATGCAAACCCCACACATAAACAGACTCGGGACCTTCTTGCTGTGAGGCAGACATCCGAACCATCACACCACCGTGATGCCAATAAATAAAGGATTCAAAGTGAAATATCATCCAGTCATTCATTCTCGGAACTGTTTAATCCTAAAAAGGGTCGCGAGGGAGGATGGCGTCCTTCACAGCTGACTCTGGGCGAGGACAGGGTACACCCTGGACAGCTCACCAGGCCATCACAGGGCCAAGTAAAATAAACAGTATACTGTACAGGGATCCCTCGCTACGTCGCGCCACAATTCATGCGGCTTCAGTGCATTGCAATTTTTTTCAATATTCAACGAATGAACATAAGAAAATTAAGGAAGAATAGTGGGAAAGTTTAATTAACCCAATTATTAACCCAATAATTAACCCAAATGCCGCAAAACAAGGCCTAATATGCCCCCCCCCCCAAACAAACAACAACAAAAAAACAACCCAAAACCCCCATCAAAACTACTTACATCTTTATGTGAGGCGCGCGTTTGTATGTGTGTGTATTAATATTTTATTTATATCTTATGCATTCTTTTTGAATGATTAATTGTTATTATGAGCATTTATAGTGTTGAATATATATTTATTGATATTATATACACATATACATGTACGACTACATCAGTCAGGGCAGGGTTGATCCTACTTCATGGAAATCTTCAGTCGCGGGGGTATCTCGGTCCCAATTAACCGCGGAAAGTGAGGGATCCCTGTGTAACCACTGTTGCTCGAGAAAATGAATTAACAAATCAGGACACAGCAGCACAGGTGCAAAGGTGTTGGACACCAGCTGCTTTCGGTCGCCTCGGTTGAATCTGAGGCAGTCGGTCCGGGTCAGCGCATGGAACGTGACTTCCCTGTGGGACGACGCTCACCTGCCTCTGGTATCAAGGGAGCTTAGTCTGCTTGGCGTCTGCTTTGCGGCCCTCTCTGAGGTGCAGAGGCCTTGGTCCGGGGAGACAGATGTCTGTGGGTACACCTACTACTGGTCTGGCCGGGCCGACGGTCTTCACACTCAGGTTTCACACTAGATTGGCTCCCTTGGTATTGGAGGTGGTCCCGGTCATCGGGCGTATTATGCGACTGAGCGTGACTCACACAGTGGGGACGCTCTCTGTCGTTGCAATGTACGTTCCGACCGGGGTGAGTGATCGATCCACGAAGGAAACCAACAGCTCAACTCGATGGTGTCGGGGGTTCCGGGAAGGGACACCCTGATCGTACTGGGGGACTTCAATGCGACCACTGGCACTAACCGGGATGGCTACAAAGCATGTGTAGGTCTTCACGGCTCTGGACACCGCGATGAAAGTGCCTTAATGCTTCTTTACTTCGCAAAAAGTCAGGGCTTAAGGATTGCTGGCTTGTGGTTCCAGAGATATCGGATCCATGACGCTGGACTTGGTACTCCAACGATGGCGTCACTAGGAAGGAGATCGACCATGTTCTCGTAGGTAGTCGCTGGCGGATGGTCCAGAACTGCCGTGTCTTCAGGAGTGCCCAGCTCTTCTCGGGAGACCATGGGCTTCTGGTGGCAACTCTGAAGATCCGCTTCAGGTGCCCTGAGAAAGCCCCGTCTCGTCAAATGTGACTTGACGTGAGCCGACTCGGGGACCCTGATGTGGCTTCGGAGTTCGCCAGTAGGCTTGGGGAATCCCTGGAGGATCTGGAGGCGGGTGCATGGAGGATCTCTGGGCTGGCTTCAGAGACCGCATCCTGGAGGTGTCCTGTGGCGGCATACCGGGATCGCCCAGACAACTGGGAACGGCCATCTCCTCTGAGACCATCAACATCATTGAGAGAGCGAGACAGGCTCGACTCGATGGCAGAGCTGGACTGGCCAAGGACCTGAAGCGTGAAGCCGTCAAGGTGGTGGGAAGAGATCGGGAGGCTGCGAATTCACTTGAATTCGAGTGACTCTCACCTGGCTTACAGGGTGTTGCGGAGCCTCCGTTCCTCTCGGTCCACATCGCGATGCCAGACAGTGAAGGCTGCAGACGGTAGTGTCCTTACTGTTGGACTCGTTGGGCCAAGTACTTTGAGGAGTTGTATCATGCTGACCCTCCTGCCCGGAGCCTGGCCGTCGGGGATGCTGAAACTCTTGTCGCTGACCCTCCCCCAGGCTGTGACCTGCCAACTCTCAAGGAAACTCGGAGGGTGGTGTGGCGCTTGTCGGATGGCAAATCTGTGGGAGTTTGTGGTATCCACGTGGAAATGCTTAAGGCGGGAGGTGAGGCCGTCCTCAGGTGGCTGTTCGTTCTCGTGTGCTTCGTGTGGAGCACTGGTGTCATCCCAACTGACTGGAAACGGGGCATCGTTGTCCCGATCTGGAAGGGGAAGGGTGACACCCGAGAATGCAACAGCTACCTTGGGGTTACTCTCCTCTCAGTTCCAGGCAAGGTCTTCGCACAGATTCTACTATACAGGATCCGACAGCAGCTTCTAGCGCACCAGCGCCCTGAACAGTCCAGGTTCACACCAAAGAGGTCTTCCGTTGACCTCATCCTGGCGCTCCGCATCCTATCTGAGCACTTGCGGGAGTTTGATAGGGGGTTCCTTGCCGCCTATATAGACTTTCGCAAGGCGTTCAACTCGGTGGATAAGGAGGCCATCTGGGGCATACTTTGTCTACGTGGGATCCTGTCGGCTCTGGTCCAACTGATATCGTCGCTGTATTCTGGGACAGAGAGTGCTGTGAGGTGTGGGGGCTCCCCCTCTGATTTCTTTTCGGTTGAGACCAGAGTGATGCAGGGGTGCGTTCTGGCCCCCACTCTCTACAGTACTGCAATGGACTGGATCATGACGGCAGTATTGAGTGGATCAGCCTGTGGTGTGTCGTTCGGTGAGGTTTGGATTACTGATCTGGACTTTGCTGATGACGCAGTGATCTTCGCGGAGATGGTGGATGCCCTGACGGAGACTCTCAGTTCGCTGGGTGAGGAGGCGGAACCGTTTGATTCAAAACCAAGATCCAGGCTTTCGGCGACCTCTTGGATGCTGCTGTTGACTAGATTACTGTGGGTCGTGAAAGAGTAGAGATCGTGGAGTCTTTCACTTACCTTGGCAGCGTGGTTCATCGTTCCACTGATTACAGGGCCGAGATCAATCGTCGACTTGGCCTAGCCTACGGGGTGATGAACTCGCTGGACAGGACCGTGTGACGGTCGAAGTATCTGAGCGGGCGGACGAAAGCCCGAGACTTTCGCTCCCTTGTGCTCCCGTCTTGCTGTACTCGAGTAGGACATGGATGCTCACGGTTGAGCTTGGACGACGACTGGACTCCTTCATTACGACTTCCCTTCGCCGTATCTTCGGATACCGCTGGCAGGCCTTTGTTACCAACCGGAAGGTGCTCGAGGATGTGGGGATGGTAGGAGTAACCTGCTTGATCCTTGACCGTCAGCTGCGCTACTACAGGCACTTGGCGCCTTCGGACCCAGCACACCGGATCCTGTCCGCAGCTGAGGGCTGCCAGACAGGGGGGGGGTATGGGTCCTGCGCAGGCCTGGTTGATCGCCAGGAGATGGCCGGATGAGTGGAGGCGGCTGGTGGAAGCAGCGAAGTGCCGTCATGGGCATGCCCTCATACCTGACCTGACACAGCAGGACACAAGATTTCTGCTGAGACAAGCAAACGAAAATTTCTCCTTTGTAAGCAGGGCTGGGTCATTGTCTGTTATTCTGCAATAATTCAATCCCCAACTGTTACTGTATTGTATAGCATGAACTTCAGCTACACCTCACACACACCCAGACAAACCGGCATGAGCTCAATTACCTTCCAGTTAATGAGATCAGGGTTATGTTCTGTTTGTTATGCTTGAACGGTGACTGTTATTAGGCATTGTGTGATTATTTATTCTAAATATAGAATTACAGTTATGATCACAGGTGGTGTTGTAGTCCACCTTATAGCAAGAAGGTCCTGGATTCTAGTACTGAGCTTGTGCATTACCTGTGGCATTTTTGCGTGCTCTACCCGTACATACATGCTTAAGTTTCTTTCAAGTACCCTGGTTTCCTCCGACAGTTCAGAGATACTCACATTAGGATAATTGGCTGTCTCAAATTGCCCCTCGGTGTGAGTGTGAATGTTTGTATACATGCTGGCCCTGCGATGGTATAGCGAGCCGTTTAGGGTGTACCCAGCTTTTACCCAGTGTCAACTGAGATAGGCTCCATCCTCCCAGTTATGCAAGTGAGTGAGTGATGATCACTTAAAGTTTTAATGCGGCTACATCAGAATAAGACCTATTTAAAAATGATTGGTTCACTATTCCAGGATAAATAACAATTATTCTCTATAATAACAGTGTTTTCCTAAAAAAACAAACAAACACAAACTGAAGTTTGTTATTCATGACTTATATCTTCTTTTCCTTTCGACTTCCCCCTTTTTCAGGGGTCGCCACAGCGACTCATCTGATTCGCATGTTTGATTTGGTATAGGTTTTTACGTCGGATGCCTTTCATGACACAACCCTTTAGCAAGGGCCAGAAACACGCTGACGACTATGCAGCTCCTCTTTACGAAAGTCAGTGAGAGACATGGCTTGCCTTTGATAACCCAGTTAGCTGCACTGGGCGGGACAGTGACAACCTTGTGGATAGTGGGACTCGAACCCCCAACCTTAGGATCAGCGATCCACCAACCTTAACCACCAGGCCACCACTGCACAGATTTATAGGATTATATATTGCTGTAATATTAGCAACTTTCAGTGCTAGCATTAGCTAGCAATCAGAACATTGTAACATTAGCTGGATTAGCGACATTAGCATGTTCTGCTTTCTCCAACTATCTGTCTTTTAAAATGCTAAATATCCTCCATCAATAATCTCATAGCTACAGTAGTTTATCTGGGCTGTACCGTGTACTCGAGGCTCTATTTTTATGTGCATAGTTTCAATACAGTCAAACCATAATCCAGTTACAGGTTCGATGGCATTTAATGGTTGAGTTTTTGTTGCAACTAGCAAGGATCCTCATTCACGAAGAGTCATGACTGTGTCATATGCTGGAGAATATAATGTTCTGAAAGCAGTTTCAAAAGGCGAAGAATGCTAAGGCTAGTTCAAATTTGGCAGACATCAACACTGCAAAAAACAAAACAAAACCCGTATTAAAATGTTAATTAACTTTACAGATGTCGGTTTGCTACAGTACACCGCCTTTTTATTACCTTGCTCTTTTTATGAAATTTAGGTATTTTTTATTGTAGATCAAGGACTGGCAGTCAGTTTGAGAATTTGTCACTAATTCGCTTCTCGCTAATATACGCTGTCAGCGAAACCACATCACCTCGATTGTACAGAGAGGAAGCATGCAGCTGAAGGAGGTGTTTTTCCTTTTATTTTTTTGTGTCCACATCAAAAAGTTCAATCTCTGCTCGAAATCTTGCTCATGCAAAGCTGGCAATCATCTCTGCCAATTCTTGGCAAGGGCAGAGTATACCCCGAACAGCCTGAAAGGCCATCGCAGGGCATAATGCAAAGTTAGTTCAGATAAAAAAATTCCTGGTTTCTTATCAGAACTTTTTGAAGGTCTAACACAGCACAGGTTTTTCTTTCTTTCTTTTAATGTTTTGGTTTCCATTTTTGGGCACTGATGAGAAACCAGGAAATATTTTTATCCAGCCTGAGGCTAATTTGGTCTCGTGATGCACAGTCACAGAAGCTAGCTTGATATTATAGGGAAATGTAACGCTATTTTTACTCTCACCTTTTCTGGGGGTCATCACATTAGCTTGCATCTTCAGTCATGCTAACACTGAGCTATGCTAGTTAGCGTACTATATAATTTGTAATGCAGTTTCATTTTAGCTAGTTTGATATTTAGGGATTTTCAAGCCCCAAAGTTATGGGTTAGAGCCCTACATTCCATCAGTCTAACAGCTCTAAACCCAAACCGTAACTGAACTGAGGAGGTTACCCATCTGATATAAGCAAGGTGCCTGTCTTGTATAAGTAGGACTGTTGGACCAATGGGGTGGTGGAGCATAGAGTCATCCCCAACGTTATACTAATACTTAGCAAGCTATTGCTTTGCTCTTCCTCGAACCAACCAATACCACCACGCCACCCTCCACCTCCATTTCTGGTGGATGTCTGTTGCCCTGCTTTTGGATTATTTCATCTCTCTGCCTGTTAACGAAGGTTTTTTTTTTTTTTACATTTTCCATAACTACATTACCCGTATCTCCTGGAGAGAACCTACACTTACTACATCCTCTACAAAACAACAACAACAAAAAGCAAACGATTTTGGTGTGATATTTCAGGGTTTTGTGTTTGCCATCCCGCAACATTATTCATTAATTTATTTAATGGTGGGGTACTAAATGTGTTCATGAGATACAAGGAGGTGGTGGGAGAACATCAGACACGTTTTTGCCTGCAATGTTGGTTTAATTCAAGTCAGAAATGAGCAGGCATGGAAAAGAATACTGTACCAGAAAGAGACTTCCAGTGAGTGACAGCTCTGTCACTCATACACACACACACACACACACACACACACACACACACACACACATAAGAACCGGCACACCTTTTTTGTGCCATCGCTGTCAATCCTGCCTGACAGCATTCCTCAGGTCGTGACCAAACCCCTCTGAGTTTCACATTCCAAAGGCTGTTGCTCATCAGCTATGAGATAATCTATGCTTCACTGCAAACTGGAGAGTGTCGGGCTTGTAAATCTTCTTGACTGATTATTCGCCCGTAGGCAAACCTTATGGAAAGATCACACACCGTGGTACAGTGCTGCTGATGTGTGATTACAAATGAAAAAATTGTGGATGTGAATGTCTGAGTTCAATTTCACATCATGTGAACAATATGGGTCACATGACACGTGTGAGAGAAAAGCTATTGCAGGTTCATTCTAAAATACATGTATGATGCAAAATTTGGTTATTGGTGTGTTGACATGCTTCTGGCATCACTGGCCCTTGCATGTATCTGCTGTCTCTTAGCGAGGGCAGAATCCCTTCTGGACAGCTCACCGGCCATCACTGGGCAGAAAAACGCTGATGGCTTTGCAGCTACTCTTTATGAAAGTCAGCAATGGTTCTTTTGGGGGGACAGTGACAACTCATGGAGAGTGGGCTTGAACCACCAACTTTATACCCTCATTTCACTGGAGCAAGGAATGCAATGATCGTGGCGGAAAGGCATGGAACGCAGTCTACGGAAAAGCTTCGGCATTTTTACACAGAAAATGGGTCAAAATCCGATGGAAAATTGTACATTCGGAACACTTTCGGAATGCTCACGGTATATGCGAAACAGGCACAGAAAGACTACAGTACAATTTAGGAATAAATTCAGAAAAGTGCGCAGATTAACTGCTGAACAAGTACGAATAGCTATGGATTGCAAATGAAGACTTTCAGATAATTCACAGATCGTTTATAGAAAGCACGGAACACTCGAGAAATAACTACGGCACTACTCCATTTGGGAAGGAAGAGCTACGGAATGATTGCAGAAACACGCGGAATGAAAGCGGACCGTTTATGTTCAATACGGAATGACTGAGGAATACCCGGAGTAACCACGTTGCAATACTGAAAAATCGGCAAAGATCAAAGCATTTACTCCTGAGTGTCTCTAGCCGCAGTGGTGGTTGCAGGCGTCGATGTACATGTGACCAGAGGGCAACTGACTGGTCTGCTGGGTTGTGGTTGCTGCTCTCCTGCAGATGACGTCGATTGTTGTGTGCACTGTTGTGTGGCCACCTCGAGTCTTGAGGTCCCCAAACAGACACGGGGTGGACCAGACAGATGCGTGGGCCACTGCGTTGGTGGGGGCTGCCAGTAATGTTGTTGATGCCACTGGTGGTGCAGAGGTGGTGGTTGATGATGCTGAGAAAACTGCTGGTGGTGTTGTGCATACTGCTAAGGCTAGAGCTGCTGCGACTGCTGCTGCATAGGAGGTGGTTGCTCCTGCTGCTGCATCTCCAAGGCTTCAGCTCTGTCCAAGTAGTCATTCAGCAGTTCTTGTATGCTTTGCATGCCTGTACACAGGTTTTGGGAGATTCTTCAGGACAGCTGCCGCCCAACTGGTGAAACTCGCCCTCTCTGATTCATCGGCCGTCATCACTTTCCTTCTCTGGTTCACCAGATTTTCGGCTGCTGCTAGAATCCTGTTCGCTCTGTCGTCAAGGGTGGACATTTCAGATCCAGACTTTGCCTCATCATCATCATCATCATCTTCTTCCGCTTAGTCCAGGGTCGGGTCGCGGGGGCAGCAAACTTAGCAAAGAGGTCCAGACATCCCTCTGCCGAGCTACTTCCTCCAACTCTCCCGGGGGGACACCGAGGCGGTCCCAGAAAAGCCAAGAGACATAGTCCCTCCAGCGTGTTCTAGGTCGACCCCGGGGTCTCTTCCCGGTTGGACATGCCCGAAACACCACACCAGGGAGGCGTCCGGGGGGCATTCTGACCAGATGCCCGAGCCACCTCAACTGGCCCCTCTCAATGCGGAGGAGCAGCGGATCTACTCCGAGCTCTCCCCGGATGGCGGAGCTTCTCACCCTATCTCTAAGGGAGAACCCCGCCACCCGGCAAAGGAAGCTCATTTCAGCCGCTTGTATCCGTGATCTTGTTCTTTCGGTCATTACCCAAAGCTCGTGACCAGGTGAGGGTTGGAACGTAGATCGACTGGTAAATTGAGAGCTTCGCCTTGCGGCTCAGCTCCTTTTTCACCACGACGGACCGGTACAGGCACCGCTTAACAGCAGAGGCTGCAGCGATCCGTCTGTCGATCTCTCGCTCCATCCTTCCCTCACTCGTAAACAAGACCCCAAGATACTTAAACTCCTCCACTTGGGGCAGGACCTCATTCCCGACCCGGAGGGTGCATTCCACCATTGTCCGACTGAGAACCATGGCCTCGGACTTGGAGGTACTGATCTTCATCCCGGCTGCTTCGCACTCAGCTGCAAATCGCTCCAATGAGAGCTGGAGGGCCCGACTTGATGAAGCCAAAAGGACAACATCATCCGCAAAAAGCAGAGACGATATCCATTGGCCACCAAACCAGAACCCCTCATCGCCTCGACTGCGCCTAGAAATTCTGTCCATAAAAATTATGAACAGAATCGGTGAACCTTTGACAGTACATGAACGCGACTGTTCCGTGTCCACTTTTGACCATACAGAAGAGGAGGGAAGACTTGCGGATAACTTACGGAACACTTGTGGTATAAAAGGAAAGATTACGGACCATTTGCAGAAATGACAGAATGTTTACGGAAGGACTATGGAACCAAAGGGAACACTCACGGAAAATTTTTCCATGATCATGCTTTTGAACATGTTCACGGAACATTTTGGTCTGACAGACATGGAGGAAGACTTAAGGAATACATACAGAATCATACGGAATAACACGGAAGATTGGGGAATAATTGTGGAACGTTGCGGAATAATAATTGCGGAATTGCGATCCAGCACCTTTACCACCAGGTTACAACTTCCCCAATTACATTATTGTCTTCTTCTTTTCCTTTCGGCTGTTCCCTTCAGGGGTCGCCACAGCAAACCATCCGCCTCCATCGCACCCTATCCTCTGCATCTTCATCTCTTACTCCAATGACCTTCATGTCCTCCTTCACCACATCCATAAATCTCTTTTTTGGTCTACCTCTCGGCCTTCTGCCTGGTAGTTCCAACCTCAGCATCCTACTGCCAATATACTCACTATCCTGCCTGTACATGTCCAAACCATCTCAATCTAGCCTCTCTGACTTTGTCTCCAAAACATCTTACATGTGTTGTCCTTCTGATGTACTCATTTCTGATCCTATCCATCCTCGTTACTCCCAGAGAGAACCTCAACATTTTCATCTCTGCTACCTCCAGCTCTGCCTCCTGCCTTTTCTTCAGCGCCACTGTTTCTTAGCCATACAACATCGCTGGCCTCACCACCGTCTTGTACACTTTTCCTTTCATTCTTGCTGACACTCTCCTATCACACATCACACCGGACACTTTTCTCCAACCATTCCAGCCTGCCTGCACACGCTTCTTGACCTCTTTTCCACACTCTCCATTGCTCTGGACTGTTGAGCCTAAGTACTTAAAATCCTCCACCTTCGTTATCTCTGCTCCTTGTAATATCACCTTTCCTCCTGAGTCTTTCTCATTCACACACATGTATTCTGATTTTTTGAGGCTAACCTTCATTCCTCTCTAGATTTTGATCCTTGATGCAGTCCCACCTCCACCTTGAATTCGTCGGTCACGCCGACAGCACACCTCACCACTGTCTTACATCGCTCATACATGTCCTGCACCACTCTAACATACTTCTCTGCCACTCCCGACTTCCTCATGCAATACCACAGTTCTTCTCTTGGCATCCTGTCATATGCTTTCTCCAGATCCACAAAGGCACAATGCAGCTCCGTCTGACCTTCTCTGTACTTCTCTATTAACATCCTCAAGCCAAACACTGCATCTGTGGTGCTTTTTCTTGGCATGAAACCAAACTGTTGTTCACAAATGCTGACCTCTGCCCTTAGTCTTGCTTCCGCTATTCTTTCCCATAAGTTCATCGTATGGCTCATCAGCTTTATCCCTCTGTAGTTGCCACAACTCTGCATGTCTCCCTTGTTCTTAAAAATGGCCACCATCACACTTCTCCATTCCTCTGGAATCTCTCTAAGACCTTGTTGAATGTTCTTGTCAGGAAATCTACTGCTCCCTCTCCTAGACACTTCCATACCTCCACCAGTATGTCATCAGGACCAACTGCCTTTCCATTCTTCTTCCTCTTCAATGTCCTCCTCACTTCACCCTTACTAATCTTTGCTACTTCCTGGTCCTCAACAGTCACCTCTTCTACTCTTTTTTTTCTCTCTCTCATTTTCCTCATTCATCAGCTCTTCAAAGTACTGTCCTTAATCAATCTAACTTGCTGAACGTCCTTCCCATCTCTATTTCTCTGCTGTGCCAACCTGTATAAATCATTTTCTTCCTATTTACTTTCCAACCGAGCATACAAGTCATCATACGCCCTCTGTTTGGCCTTTGACACCGCTACCTTCACCTTATGCTGTGTCTCCCTGTACTCCTGTTTACTCTCTTCAGTCCTCTCAATGTCCCACTTCTTCTTAGCTAACCTCTTTCTTTGTACACACTCCTGCACTTCCTCATTCTACCACCAAGTCTCCTTATCTACTCTCCTTCCAGATGACACACCAAGTACTCTCTTACCTGTCTCCCTGATCACATTTGCTGTAGTTGTCCAGTCATCTGGAAGCACTTCCTGACCACCCAAAGCCTGTTTCAACTCCTCCTTGAAGACATGACACTCTTCCTTTTTCAGCTTCCACCACTTTGTCTTCTGCTCTGCCTTTGCCTTCTTCACCTTCCTCTCCATCAGCGTCATCCCGCACACCACCATCCTATGCTGTTTGGCATTACTCTCACCCACTAGTACTTTGCAGTCACTGACTTCCTTCAAATTACATCACCTGCACAAGATGTAGTCTACTTGTGTGCTCCTACCTCCGCTTTTATAAGTCACCCTATGCTCCTGTCTCTTCTGGAAGAAAGTATTTACCACAGCCATTTCCATCCTTTTAACAAAATCTACCAACATCTGTCCTTCTGTGTTCCTGTCCTGGATACCAAACCTGCCTATCACTTCCTCGTCCCCTCTGTTTCCTGCACCAACATGTCCATTGAAGTCTGAACCAATGACCACTCTTTCACCTCTGGGGGTACTCTGCATCACTTCATCTAACTCACTCCAGAATCTCTCCTTCTCTTCTAGCTCACATCCTGCCTGTGGGCCATAAGCACTAACAACATTGAACATCATGCCTTCAATTTCTAACTTGAGACTCATCACTCTGTCTGACACTCTTTTCACTTCTAGAACATTCCAGACAAACTCCTCCTTCAAGATGACTCCTACTCCAGTTCTCTTCCCATTCACACCATGAAAAAACAGCGTAAACCCTGCTCCTAAGCTTCTAGCCTTGCTACCTTTCCACCTGGTCTCCTGAACACACAGTATGTCCACCTTCCTCCTCTGCATCATGTCAGCCAGCTCTCTACCTTTTCCTGCCATAGTTCCAACATTCAAAGTACCTACTTTAAGTCCTTGCCTTTCCTCTTCTCCTTCTGCCTACGGACACGCCTCCCGCCTCTCTTTCTTCAACGTCTTCGACCAACAGTAGTCCAATTTCCACCAGCACCACACCAGCACATACAGTGTGTATATATATATATATATATATATATATATATATATATATATATATATATATATAAAAATATTTCACAGGACACGCGAGTTGCTCTCTCATTGGCTGTCTCTCAACATCCCGCCCTGCTGGCCTCCCAGATAGATAGAAGGAAGCTTCACTCTTTAGTTTTTAGTTTAGTTTTTTAAGTTGTTTAATTCAGTAAATGCTTCATAAATGTGGCCGCATTTGAGCTCATCAGGAATTCCGATCCCTCAAGGAATCAGATTAAAGGGAATGCATTTTGAATTCACGTGCGCGCGTGCGCTTGAGAGAGAGAGAGAGAGAGAGAGAGAGACAGGGAATAACGCTTTAGTTTTTAGTTTACTTTTTTAAGTTGTTTTAATTCAATAAATGGTCAAGCAGGGAAGGCGCTTTGAATTTCATGTTTTGTGGGCGTGTGTGTGTTAATAAAAAATGTTTAATAATGGTTTAATTAATAAATATGTTAATAAAATGGTTTAATATGTTCATAAAATGTTTAAATGGTTTAATAAATAATTTTCTTTTACCTTTAACACATATTTCATACAAAATTGGTGCACTTTTATCATTTCTAAAGGGTTTATGAGGTTTATTCAGCCCAAAGACTGGAGCCTTGGAACAAATTAGGCGTTTAACATGGAAGATGCGACCCCTACTTATGAAATCCCCGCAATAATACGAAGAGGGCTCTGCTTTGGAATGGATTAATTTTGTAAGTTGGGGGCCGACTGTATATACATATAAATAAAAATAAATATCCCCCAGTGCAGCTAACTGGGTTATCAAAGGCAGGCCATGTCTCTCACTGACTATGGTGAGAGACATGTAAAAGAACCATTGCTGACTTTCGTAAAGAGTAGGCTGCAAAGCCGTCAGCGTGTTTCTGTCAGTCTAGGAACCACCACAGCCATCTCAGCCGGCTGAGTCACAATGGAAGGGACCTAGGCCTTGAGAGAGGGGATCACCCAGTGCGAACTGTCTCTCGCGATACAAAAATACTCAGCGCAGGCAAGGAGAAATAACTCTTCACTATCTTCGAATTCGAAGAATTCTTAATCTTAATTAGGTTAATTAGTTAATTAAACTCTTAATTAATTAGGGTCACAGAGAGGCTGGTACCCATTACAGCCAACTCTTGGAAAGGGTGGGGTACACTCTAAACAGCTTGCAGGGCAATTTCTGTTATTATTATTATTACTTTCATATATATATATATATATATATATATATATATATATATATATATATATACGCTCCCTGACTTACGTTGATCCGTTTAAGTTTTTTCGATTTTATGTTTTTTCTTTTCAAAAGAGATGTACCTACGTAGTACGTTGACGTAATGACGCAATGACGTACTGACACTGCGTCCATTGTTTACAAACAGGAGACTAAATGTGCCCTGCTGCTTCCCAGTTCACTGCATGTTACCCTTGTGGTAAGATGTCGTCTCTGTGATCTTTGTGTTTACACTGTTTTGCGGACTTTTGTCACCCTAAGCAAATATGGTTGGTCAAAAGAATAAGCCTACCAGCATGGGTGCAAGTTTTCCGGCATATGCCAGAATTTCCGGTTTTCCCAAGACTGAATAAACAGACTAATAAATCTCACACATTTAAATGTATACATCTATTTTCAATTCCACGTCATTGTGGCGCGCAGCGGAGAGCCAATCCTTTCTGTACTCCAGTGTGTGGGTGGGTCCGATACCTTCAAACTGTAATTTTATTGGATTATAACAACAGCCACAGACTGCATGTGTTGTTTTTGAGTAAAGACATAAATTTCCCTCGTTTTGATCAGCTCATTTTCATGAAACCAAGCACAGCTGGCAAGCAAACACAAATGGACAGACATGGAAAAACTTCAACCTGCAGAGCGGCTGATAGCCAAAACTTGGGACGCGCTTCCTGTCACATAAACACTGCAGCGTGTGAGTGAAATAAAATTAGAGTTTCAAGGTATTGGACCCGCCCGCACACAGAAAGGATTGGCTCTCCGCTTCACACCACAGTGACGTGGCATTAAAAGTAGATGAATAGATTTGCTCTGAGCTCTGAGCGGTTAGAAAGTGAAGCTGCATCATCTCCTGCTTGGCCTTTTAAGATGCTGGTGCTGTTGGCAGCGCAAACAACTGTCGTACACAACACTTGCACTGCACTGCCATGAATCATGCTTCACCATGGTTGGGGTCATAAAGTTAATCAGACGTAACTCGTATAGGTCGTAAGTTGACAGCTGTCTGTATATATGTATATGTGTATACAGTGGTACCTCACCTTACGAAATTAATCCGTTCCAGCACCTTTTTCGTAACCTGCATTTTTCATAAGTTGAAATGCATTTTACATGTAAAACGCGTAATTCGTTCAAAGGCTCCCAGTACTACCCCATAAACCATTTTAAAATGATAAAAGTACACCAATTTTGTATGACATGTGTGTTAAAAGTAAAATAAAATTATTTACCTTTTTTTAAATCTCTCGAACCACCCATGCGACGCTTTAAAGTCCGGGGGTTGCTGGTCCGAAGAACCCTCACCCCCACCCACCTTCATGAGTTCCTTAAATATGGCGGTTGCTTTTTCCGAAATAAGCACCTCCGTCACTGTATCTCCACTTTTAATGCCTCCATCTGCTTCAATATCGTCCTGATTGTAGAGGGGTTTTGGCCATACTCCTTTGCAATTTCACTCAACCGAATCCCACTTTCATATTATTTTATCTTCTTCTGTTTTACTTTTATTGATAATGGAGCTCGCTTCTTTTCAGTCTCACTGGGAATCACTTTCTTGGGGCTCATGATTAAATGAGCACACTCAAAAAACCTCACAAAATTCACGAACCAACAGTACAACTCTTCTTCACGCATGTGTCGAACAATGGGTCGAAGGCACATGAAAAGCATTATGGGTACTGTACTGTATTATGGAGATTCAGCTCCCTCCGAGCCAATGGGAAGCCAACAGGGCAGGGTGTTGGGAGACAACCAATGGGAAAGCAACTCGCGTATTGTTTGAATTTTTGAGATGGCGCTTTCGTAACGTGAACTTGTTTCGTATCCAGAGACAACATTTTGAGGAAAATGCATTTTGTAACCTGAATTTTTCATTTGGTGAGACTTTCGTGGCGTGAGATACCACTGTATATATTGATGGCTCTGTTCTTCGAATTCAAAGATAGTGAAGCGTTATTTCTCCTCGCCTGCGCTGAGTATTTTTGTATAGCGAGAGACAGTTCGCGCTGGCTGATCCCCACTCTCTAGGCCTAGGTCCCTTTCCACGGTGGCTCAGCTGGCTGAGACGGCTGTGGTGCTTCCTAGACTGACAGAAACATGCTGACGGCTTTGCAGCCGACTCTTTACAAAAGTCAGGATTGGTTCTTTTACATGCCTCTCACCATAGACTGTGAGAGACATGGCCTGGCTTTGATAACCCAGTTAGCTGCACTGGGGGGGACAGTGACAACCCTATGGGGACTCAAACCCCCAACCCTATATATATATATATATATATATATATATATATATATATATATATATATATATATATATATATATATAATACAAAGAGAACCTCAACATTTTCATCTCTGCTACCTCCAACTCTGCCTCCTGTCTTTTCCCCAGGGCCACTGTTTCTAACCCATACAACATCGTTGGCCTCAACACTGTCTTGTACACTTTTCCTTTCATTCTTGCCGATACCCTCCTATCACACATCACACCGGACACTTTTCTCCAACCATTCCAACCTGCCTGCACACGCTTCTTGACCTCTTTTCCACACTCTCCATTGCTCTGGATTGTTGAGCCTAAGTACTTAAAATCCTCCACCTTTCTTATCTCTGCTCCCTGTAATCTCACCGTTCCACTTTGGTCCTTGTCATTCATGCACATGTATTCTGTCTTACTGAGGCTAATCTTCATTCCCCTCCTTTCCAGGGCATACCTCCACCTCTCCAGATTTTCCTGCACTTGTTCTCTGCTCTCACTACAGATCACAATGTCATCTGCAAACATCATAGTCCATGGGGAATCTTGTCTAACCTCGTCTGTCAGCCTGTCCATCACCATAGCAAACAAGAAGGGGCTGAGAGCTGACCCTTGATGCAGTCCCACCTCCACCTTGAACTCTTGTGTCACACCGACAGCACACCTCACCACTGTCTTACATCTCTCATACATGTCCTGCACCACTCTAACATACTTTTCTGCCACTCCAGACTTCCTCATGCAATACCACAGTTCTTCTCTCGGCACCCTGTCATATGCTTTCTCCAGATCCACAAAGGCACAATGCAGCTCCCTCTGACCTTCTCTGTACTTCTCCATTAACATCCTCAAGGCAAACACTGCATCTGTGGTGCTCTTTCTTGGCATGAAACCAAACTGTTGTTCACAAATGCTGACTTCTGCCCTTAGTCTAGCTTCCACTATTCTTTCCCATAACTTCATCGTATGGCTCATCAACTTTATCCCTCTATAGTTGCCACAACTCTGCACGTCTCCCTTGTTCTTAAAAATGGGCACCATCACACTTCTCCTCCATTCCTCTGGCATCCTCTCACTCTCTAAGACCTTGTTAAATGTTCTTGTCAGAAAATCTACTGCTACCTCTCCTAGACACTTCCATACCTCCACCGGTATGTCATCAGGACCAACTGCCTTTCCATTCTTCATCCTCTTCAATGCCCTCCTCACTTCACCCTTACTAATCTTTGCTACTTCCTGGTCCTCAACAGTCACCTCTTCTACTCTTTTTCTCTCTCATTTTCCTCATTCATCAGCTCTTCAAAGTACTCTTTCCATCTTCCCAGCACACTTCTGTCATCAGTTAATACATTTCCCTCTCTGTCCTTTATCAATCTAACTTGCTGCACGTCCTTCCCATCTCTATTTCTCTGCTGTGCCAACCTATATAAATCATTTTCTCCCTCCTTACTTTCCAACCGAGCATACAAGTCATCAAACACGCTCTGTTTGGCCTTTGACACTGCTACCTTCGCCTTACGCTGTGTCTCCCTGTACTCCTGTTTACTCTCTTCGGTTTTATCAATGTCCCACTTCTTCTTAGCTAACCTCTTCCTTTGTACACACTCCTGCACTTCCTCATTCCACCACCAAGTCTCCTTATCTACTTTCCTTCCAGATGACACACCAAGTATTCTCCTACCTGTCTCCCTGATCACATTAGCTGTAGTTGTCCAGTCATCTGGAAGCACTTCCTGACCACCCAAAGCCTGTTTCAACTCCTCCTTGAAGACAACCTGACACTCTTCCTTTTTCAACTTCCACCACTTTGTCTTCTGCTCTGCCTTTGCCTTCTTCACCTTCCTCACCATCAGCATCATCCTGCACACCACCATCCTATGCTGTTTGGCAACACTCTCACCCGCTACTACTTTGCAGTCACTGACTTCCTTTAAATTACATCGCCTGCACAAGATGTAGTCTACCTGTGTGCTCCTACCTCCACTTTTATAAGTCACCCTATGCTCCTCTCTCTTCTGGAAGAAAGTATTCACCACAGCCATTTCCATCCTTTTGCAAAATCTACCAACATCTGTCCTTCTGCTCCTGTCCTGGATACCAAACCTACCCATCACTTCCTCGTCCCCTCTGTTTCCTGCACCAACATGTCCATTGAAGTCTGCCCCAATGACCACTCTTTCACCTCTGGGGGTACTCTGCATCACTTCATCTAACTCCCTCCAGAATCTCTCCTTCTCTTCTCGCTCACATCCTGTCTGTGGGGCATGAGCACTAACAACATTGACCATCACACCTTTAATTTCTAACGTGAGACTCATCACTCTGTCTGACACTCTTTTCACTTCTAGAACATTCCTGGCAAACTCCTCCTTCAAGATGACTCCGACTCCATTTCTCTTCCCATCCACACGGTGATAAAACAGCTTAAACCCTGCTCCTATGCTTCTAGCCTTGCGACCTTTCCACCTGGTCTCCTGAACACACAGTATGTCCACCTTCCTCCTCTGCATCATGTCAGCCAGCTCTCTACCTTTTCCTGCCATAGTTCCAACGTTCAAAGTCCCTACTTTCAGTCCTAGACTCATGCCTGTCCTCTTCTCTCTCTGGCAATGGACACGCCTCCCGCCTCTCCTTCTTCGACCTCTTCGACCAACAGTAGTCCAATTTCCATCAGCACCCTGTTTGTTAACGGCACTGATGGCGGTCGTTGTTAACCCGGGCCTCGACCGATCCGGTATGTGATTCTTTCTTGTGATTCGCATTGTTTATTTGGCATTTGTTTTACGCCGGATGCCCTTCCTGACGCAACCCTCTGCATTTACCCCCCCCCCCACGGCTGCATTTAAGGGTTTAATTAACTAATTAACCTAATTAAGATTTCAGAAAATGAATAAGTGAATTACATATTAAAAGTAAATTATAATTCATCCAACATATTAGCAGCCGTGGCCTATTGATTAGATAAGCAGGTTGATGACCTAAAGGTCACTGGTTCAATTTTCAGATGAGCAGGAAAAATGTGTGGCAGAGGGTGGTAGGGCGGGGGGGTGTCCTCCACCTTCCTATCCTCCACCTTTATGGCTAAATGCCCTTGAGCAATAATTCTAAACCCCAACTACTCTCCTGGTGTAGCGGCGCATTCCTCCTCCTACTCCTCCGCCTCATCCTCCGAGAGAGTGTATGTGTGTGTGTGTGTGTGTGTGTGTGTGTGTGTGTGTGATGCGTTAAATACAGAGGCAAAAATTTCCCTTGTGGGGTTAATACAGTGCATCAAAAATAAATAAATATAGAATTAAAGAACGTACCATAAAATAATTTTAAAAACAATAATTAATTCAGGGATTATAATAAAACAAATACAAACACATGTGCTATTTATCAACATTAACCTGAGAAATATATAAAGAATAAAAACTCCTTTCACTCAAACTGAATTAAACCCTAAAACATATTTAAACATTTCTTTGTATTCTTTTGCCTTGTGAATAATTTTTCTCTTCCGGAAACCGAAGTGACTCATGATCTTTTTCTGAAAATAAATTATTATTTTTTCTAACCCAGGTAAGATTTGTCACACAGTCATTTGAAAATATGAGTACGTACACCTTTCTGACGGCTGGAAGTCATGCACACAAAACCAGCCTTCTTGTTAATAAATTGTCTGACAGTCCGATGGTCCTCAAGTCCTCTTCATGCCCTTTGAGAAAGAATTGACAAGTAAAAGTACGGGATGTTTCACTTCACTCAGGATTATAGGAATAAATATGATTAATCGCAACATCATTATAATTAACTATTTATCAATATAAATTCATCAAACTTTATCGCAAGTTGAAACCAGTGCAGTGAATTTTCCTCTCTTTATATGAAATGCCGTTCCAGATGGTCACCTAAAGCTCACATGTTCTCACTCATGTCACTGTAAAGTTACAAGAATAGCTGGAATAAGAACTTTGTCAGCCTCACAACAGTATGAGTGGGAGCCTGTGAGCTATGAGTCAGATCTGGTGGACTTCATGATTGCAGAAGTACAAACTTGTATGTTTCAGAATGTTCGGAGTAGAAACTTGTCGACTTTAGAATATCAGGAGTATGAACCATGTCAAATCCAGTGTGACAGGAGAAGGAACTTGTCGGCTTCAAGTAGGGATCCTTGTGTGTTCATAATAGCAGAAGTAGGAACTTGTAGACTTGAAGGTAGCAGGAGTAGAAGCTTATTTGTTTCAGGATGTCAGGAGTAGAAACTTGTAGGCTTGACAGGATTATGAACTGTCACTGAACTTCGTGTATTTGGAGTAGTAACTTGTAGACTACAAGTCTGACCATGTGGGCTTCATGATTGCTGAATTGGGAACTTGTAGGCTTCAGGATGTCTTCAGTCAGGTAAAGAGGGAGCTGAGCCACAAGACAAAGCTCTCAATTTACCAGCCGATTTACGTTCCAACCCTCACCAATGGTCACGAGCTTTGGGTAGTGACCAAAAGAACAACATTGCGGATACAAACAACTGAAATGAGCTTCCTTCGCAGGCGGGCGGGGCTCATCCTTAGATCATCATAGGGTGAGAAGCTCAGCCATCCATGAGGAGCTTGGAGTAGAACCGCTGCTCCTTTGCATTTAGAGGAGCCAGTTGAAGTGGCTCAGGCATCTGGTTCGAATGCCTCCTGAATGCCTCTCTGGTGTGGTCCAGGCATGTCCATCCTGGAAGAGACCCCGGGGTCGACTTAGAACACACTAAAGGGATTATGTCTCTCGGCTGGTCTGGGAACGCCTCGGTGGCCCCCGGAGGAGCTGGAGGAAGTGGCTGGGGAGCGGGACATCTGGACCTCATTGCTTAGGCTGCTGCCCCCGCGAGCTGACCCCGGATAAAGTGGAGGAAAAGGATGATGATAAATATATGTATCATCGCCTTCTACAAGCTACACATATTGGCGGCATAGAAGGATAAATAAGATGGCGGCTGCGTACGGCTAAGTTTAGTGCTTACTAACCTGCTCATAGTACAATCTAAAGGAGCAGTGCAGTCGTACGTACTTCAACAGTGCTAGCATGTAACGAATATTTCAACACCGCCATACTGTCAATCATAGGATTCGAGCTTACATCCTTCTGGTCACAAGTATAAGACGTTAGTGCTTGATGCTAATCCCTGAGTCGCTTCACTTTACACTTTTTCTTTCAGTGTCGTTATTACCACAGAGTCATTTGCATAAACGACTCTGAATCAAATGTGATCGTGATGAATAAATGAATACAAATTCCGTTCCAGTCACACATCATCCGGTGCATTAAAGTGAAGGAGTAGTGCGGCGTGTGCGAGGAATGTGGACACTCTGACAGGTCCTGGGGAGACGCCTCTCCTATTCATCTGCTTGACATCTGCCTTGTTTTCGTCCCTTATCACTGTGCTTGGTCGTTCTCTTGTCTGTCCAGATTTAAACCCTTTCAGGACTCCTTATATGGCCAGTGCTTCCTGTCCTCATTTCTTGTTGTCATGGGAATCAGTTATTCATTTAACTGTAGCTCATATCTTTCTCTATAAAGAATTGCACCTTCGATAACAAAAAACCATCAGCATTATTTCTATCACATGTTATCATGATCTCTCGCAGAACTTTTATTGGTTTTAAAAAACTGCACCTTTTATTCTTTTCAGTTCCATTTAATTAGTAAACTTGTGACGTGTGAAACTCTGTCCAGAAGACCTTTGAAAATTTATGAATGTTAATTACTGCGGTGGACTGGCGAGCTGTCTAGGGTGTATACTCAGCCCTTGCCCATAGTCGGCTGAGAAGGGGTGACAGCCTCCCCGCAACCCTAGTTAGGATTAACTGGTTCAGAAAATAAATGAATGAATGAATGAATGTTAATGAACTGTCTTCTTTTTTTAAAGAAAACCAGATCAGCCAGATTTCATTGATTCTATTCAAGCTGTTACTATTCAAATGATAATACTGTACAGGGTTAATACGAACCTGAGCTATTTTCAGAGTTCTAGAAATGCTTTAGTGAATGACACCAGAGTCCATTATAAAACACATGAGACAGATGGACTGGGGTGTGTGTGTGTACGTGTGTGTACGTGTGTGTACGTGTGTGTGTGTGTGTGTGTGACTACTTTTTCATTAAAAATGTGGTCTGGTGTTAAAATGTATGTGTAAAATTTTGATGGTGGATTCGGGTTTTGTTGTCCTGCTGAATCTGTGTGGAGTGCACAGGTCTGCAGTTTCACCAAAGGACACACTCGGCCTCAATACAGCTTAATAGACTGCTTCATTTTCATCATCATCATCATCATCATCATCATCATTGTCACTAGCTCGTACATCTTTTTTACAAGTCACTGAAAATGATAAACCAAGAAATGTCACTGATGATCCTTTTGATACACCAGTAATCAGACACACCTCTGTTGGAGGCTAAGGATGCCAGACGAGCAGGTTTGTGCTATAAACTAAACACATTTTTATCCTATTAAGTAAACACGTTGTTTTTTTCCATTACACAACAGTCACTAGATGCTACATCATGCAAATCATTTTACAGTAGAAAACTTTATTTATACTTCCTATAAATACCAAAAAAAAAAAAAACCCAAAACAATTCTATATCAGAAATTTCAATTGACACCATGTGAGTATTATTTTTTCAAAATACATTGCCACCTCCAGAAGTTCTCGGACGACTCCGCCATCGTGGGCCGTGTGTCAGAGGGGAACGAGCTGGAGTACCGGTCGGTCATCGTTGACTTCGTGGACTGGTGTGAGCGCAACCACCTGTGCTTGAACACTAGGAAGACGAAGGAGATGGTGGTCGACTTCAGGAGAAGCACTCAAACACACACACACACACATTTACTAGTGAACATCCAGGGACAGGACATTGAGACAGTGGACAGTTTCAAGTACCTGGGTGTTCACCTTAACAATAAACTGGACTGGTCCCACAACACCAACGCCCTGTACAAGAAGGGCCAGAGTCGCCTCCACCTTCTGAGGAGACTCAGGTCCTTCGGCATATGCAGACCTCTGCTCAGGACATTTAATGACTCTGTGGTAGCCTCTGCAATCCTCTACGCTGCCATCTGCTGGGCCCCGGGCAGCACAGAGCGGGACAGAAAGAGACTGAACAAGCTGGTCAGGAGGGCCAGCTCTGTCCTCGGCTGCCCACTGGACTCTGTGGAGGAGGTGAGTGAGAGGAGGATGGTAGCAAAGCTCACATCCATCCTGTTCAACAGCTCTCACCCACTGCACCAGACTGTAGAGGAGCTAAGCAGCTCCTTCAGTGGACGACTGAGGCATCCTCAGTGCAGGAAGGAGCGCTACCGCAGGTCGTTCATTCCCACCGCTATCAGACTGTACAACGCCACTTTGTAACTGTCTGTGAAAATACCGGTTATGTGCAATAAAAACCCCGCCCACTTTAATCAACCACATCTACCCCACTGACTGTGAACCATATCAACCCATCTACTCTGCACTCAGATACATTACACTTTAATATAGGCCAGTCTATAAAGTTGCTCCATTCTTTTCTTTTATTGTTTAGTAATTTATACTATTTATGTATCTATTTATTTATTTACTTATATAATATATGTATGTGTGTATGTTTGTACTTGTATCTATTTTTGCACCCCCTACTGATAGTACCTCAAGAGCCTGTAACAGTGAATTTCTCCATTGTGAGATTAATAAAGCTGTATCTTATCTTATCTTATCTTATTCACTATGGGAGCAGGTCGGAGGCGGTGAGGGACAAACATGGGCATGGTGAAGGAAGTAGTAATAATGTACTTATTAATAAAGACTTTGGGTTTTGGACGGCGGTGGTCTGTGAGGCCATTAAATGCATGAATGGCATTTATGTAGCTGGAGAACTTTTTTGCTCCGTTTGCTCATTGTTCTGTCTCACATACAAACCTTTCCTTCATTATCGTATGAATCATGTCCCAGCTGTTCTGGATTGAACGTTTGTCTGGGTGAAATAACACCATATCCAAGTCTGACAAACTATCATCCTTTCTGTTCAAAAAGTTCTGCTATTATTACAATTTTTTCCTGAACTGTCCGTGACAGCTCCATGGGGGCATTCTACAAAATGTTCTCAATTTCTACACACAAACCTTCAAGCATTATGCTCTTATTCCATTTCAAAGAGTCGAACGCAAGCCCTCTTTGGACAAGATGAGTTTCTCAGAATGGCTTCTGGTGTCTTTGGAAATCATCAGAATCCATCATATAAAGGTTTTTTTTTGTTTGTTTTTTTTTTTTTTTAATGAAACACGCCCACACAGACACACATTAGCGTAGGCCTCCGTCAGTCCCGAAGGACTATGGCTGCGCTCTGGCCAGTATCCCGACTGGTGATACTCCCCAGTGCACAGAGCCTGGGTAGGGAGTAATGAGGGACAGGCTGTTACCCAAGCAGCAAGTCCCCCCCTATCTCGGCGCCACCGGAAGGATCCAATGGAAAGGCAAGTGCCGATACGACTGGGTTCCAGTGCCGCTGCCAGACACACATTAACAGTTAAAATATGAACAGTTGAATTAACTCCAGGCAATAAACACCTTGTTCACATTGACACTGTAAAGATTTGTTTATATCCTGTGGGGGGAAAGTTTGCTTCAGATCACATGACTCATAAAAATTCTCAACTATGCATAGCCACGAAGAAACTATTCAAAGAAAAATCACTTATTGTTTGTTTTGCAGACTTGACTGATCTCATTTCAGGTTTTGACCGGAGCTGACAGACAAGGTGAAGGTTTCCTGGTGTGTCTTCCCAGTGAAAAACTCAAACTAAAAATATCTCATGAAGGATAGCCTGCAATATTTACCAACAAATTATTTCACACTGGCTGGAATATTAGTCCTCTGTGCTCTTTTTTAGAGTTACAGAACTAAAAATTTTGAGAAATCTCAGAAACACACAGCAATAATCTTATTTTCCTACTTCCTCTTTCTAAACTAGTTCAGTCTGAGTAAGTCTCAAAGGCATTCCCGCACGCACCACAGCATCTTCCTCAGGATTTATTAAATGCATTTCCACAACTTCCAGAACAATATCTGGTTGGAAGAGTGTCCTGAGTGCGTCCAGCTGGAATGACTTTTAAGTTTTCCATTTGGGCTCTTTGAGTTGGCAATAAACACAATGCTTTTGCCATTTTTTTAAATACACCCATACAACACAGGCTGCCGGATCTGCCCTCCCATTTATCCTTTATTCCTAATTTATTTGTATCCAATTCCCACCCAGCAGGTCTTGCCGTCACTGCCACACACCCACCACCGACCAGGGAGGGACAAAACCATGCACTCGCCCCCTCTGTGGCACACAATGCTAGGCACCCACCTCTTTTCGAACTGTGGTGCATGCATATTTGGGGGTAGTCTAACACACTTGAAGGGAAAGCACCATATGCCCCCTTATAGGAATGAGTTAGTAGCCACCCATGATTGGCTGGTGATCACTGTGAATGACAGGGTATGCTGTCCCTCCCTCCCATGAGAGCTCGGCCACTTAGCTCCCATGGACTCCCTGCTACAGATATCTGTGCAGGGTCTTCTGAGTATCTGGCCTTACCCCAATGCCTCTCCATGTATAACAGTATCTCAGCCCATCCTGGTCAATGTCCCAGTGCACTGACTTCCTGCATCCGAAGTCAGAGCTTTTTGCCGACCAAGCAAAGCAGAGTAAGCATAGTGAGCAGAAAGACCTTAAATGGGAGGAGGAAGCCAAACAGACCACCAAGTGAGTCAGTGTTCAAAGGAGAGGTGCACGGGGAGGCTTTTGGGATGAGGAACCATACTTTGGTTTTCCACTGGGGTCCAAACTTAAGAAATAGCATCTGAAAATGAGTATAATGTCGAACCTTTAACTGAAAACTGGAGAAAAAAAAATCCAGTTGTGTCTCAAAAAATAATTTGTGTAAAAAAATCTAACTCTTAATTTTAGAATTTCCCAATTGAATAAATCATTGTATTTGACCATGCCAGCTTGTTCTCTTCTTTAAATTAAGATATACTAATAAAAACACTTTTTTAGATTCTTTAGGTTTACCTGGAGTATGGTTCCTATAGAACACCAAATATTAAAAATACATCAATATATATATATATATATATATATATATATATATATATATATATATATATCATGGCTTTTGATTTAATTTGGTTTCACAGGGCTTTTAATTATGATAGCACAAAAATATATTGTTTTCAATTTTCCTTTTTATTTTAGTTTTAATATTTTAACCACTATGTTGAGATAAAGGAAGAAGAAGAGATAAAGGATGATGTTCAGTATGTGTATATTCACCTCTACATAACTACAGAGAGATAATACAGTTCTTTTAAATGATAATGTGTAATGCTGTCATGGTCCTGCGATGGTCTCAGAAGCTATTCAGGATGTACCCCGCCCTCGAACAGAGTCGGCTGAGATGGGTTCCAGCCTTCCTGTGACCCTAATTAGGAGTAAGCGGCTGAGAAAATGAAATATATTAAACCTGAACTGAGTCATGATTCTTCAAAACTTATAATATTATACATTATTAACTTAAAGAAGTGGGAATTACATTGGGCCATCATCAGGATGCAGAAACTAGATCCCAGGTTAGACATGTTTTATTGTTGAATGAGTAACTGAGTAACTTTTCTTAAATAAATGTGAGCAGCAGTAAAGTCAGCACTTCCGGGTGACGCCTCAAAATTAAATAAATTGAGTTTCAATGAGTGTGTCTTGAGTAACGCGCTGCTGTCAGTGTGACATTTTAAAAGCAATGCATGCCTTGAATGACACTGCAGATTCAGCAAAGGTCCTTGGTGTGCAACGATATACAATTGTAGACAAACACTGAATCACATGCAACAGTGAAGAATGTCTCGAGGGCTCAGCTGTCATGGTTCTTACTTAATGTGGCTTTACATTACTCGACACCTTGTTCTGCAAACTGTGGAGATAAAGTATGCCAGGTCCAGACACTGTCTGTCTGTCTTCCTTTCGGCTTTTTCCCTTTTACTCGGGAGTCGCCACAGTGAATCATCTGATTCGCACGTTTGATTTGGCAGAGGTTTTTACGTCGGATGCCCTTCCTGTCACAACCCTTTTAGCAAGGGACAGAAACACGCTGACGACTTTGCAGCTCCTCTTTACGAAAGTCAGCAATGGTTCTTTTACATGAACCTCTCTCCATAGACAGTGAGAGACATGGCCCGCCTTTGATAACCCAGTTAGCTGCACTGGGGGGGAAAGGGACAACCTTGTGGAGAGTGGGACTTGAACCCCCAACCTTTGGATCAGCGATCCAGTGCCCTATACCACTAGACCACCACTGCCCCTAGCCAGGTGCAGACACTGTACTATAAATATCTTGTAAAGTGGTTTTATTCTAATGCTTAATTTATTTATGTTTTTTTAGAAAATCAGAAATGATCACAGCTATAATCTCATGATTGTGTGGGGTTCATCTGGGTATTGCAGTTTTCTCCCACAGTCAAAACACTTCCATATTAGGCTAATTGGCTAATTGGCCAAACTGATTTGCGGTGTGAGTATGAATGGTCATGTGTTTGTTGGTCTTGTGATGGTCTGGCAAGCTGCTCAAGATGTACCCTTCCTTCACCCGGTGTTGGCAGAGATGGGCTTCAGGATTAAGCGCCACAGAAATTGAGTGATTGAGTGAGAATGAACAGCGGTACGTCAGCATAATGGTTAGCATTTCGCCTCACAGTAAGAAGGCTTGGGTATCCTGTGTGGTGTGGAGACAAGGTGCGTAACTATTAACCCAGAAACAACGCCTGCAATGGCCCGGCGAGCTGTGTAGGGTGTACCCAACCCTCACCCGAAGTCAGCTGAGTTAGGCATAGCCTCTCTGCTATCCAAATTAGGATAAATCGACTTATAAAATGAATGAATGAATGACTCAATATCTAAGAATTATTTGCCTCTAGCGTGTGTCGTGTGTGTTGGTGGCTACTGCCACAGCATGGTGTGATAGCGTTAATGGCTAGTCAATGCGGTGAAAGAGGGAGCCAAGTGTGTAAGCCTCCTTCTGCCAGTATATAGCCTGTCCACCATCAAGACTCCTGTAATACCTCTCTGTGACAACACACAGTAACTGGACCCCGTGAGGCTCCAGGCTAAATTGCGGGGGATCTCGGAGCAGCATGAGCCCCAAAGATGCGATGCACATGGCCCACCGGCATGTGGACATCAATTCATGCCCACCGGCATCCATCAATTCATGCCTCAGCTATAGGAAAATACTGAAGAGGAGACTACCCCTTTTTGGCAGATGAGAGTCTCTATGGCAATGGGCAGATGAGGGTCAACCTGTACCCCAATGGCCAAGTAGTCAAGGTGTTGAGCTTGTCATCTTAAGGGCAGAAGAAGGAACCATTCCCAACGGCCAACATGCTCGGGCCAGCATTGTCAAGGTCAGCCCTGTGGTCCTACAATTTTGACTGCTGCACTCAGCTGCCACAATGACATGTGTTTCTCTGAGTCCACTCTGTGGTGCACCTGATTGCAGGACGTGAGCACAGAAGAGGGCAGCCTGCTCACTCACACCCCAAGGTTAGCACCCTTGGATGTGTGAAACACCCTACCCGCTAAAGACACTGACGAAACGAAAGAAAGCAGGTTGTGTGCAGACAGCCAGCCTGAAAAGGTAAATGACGAGTCACTGGCAAAGCCGCAAGGACCCCATTCGTCCAGACGCACTTGACGCACCTTTGGATCTCTCAAACTAGCCTGCTGGAATATGAAAACCATGAATGATGCCAACCAGAAACGCCAAGCACCAGAGCGCCGTTCAGCTCTCATAGCCAGGGAACTCTCTAGACTCAAAGTTGATGTAGCTGGTCTTAGTGAGTGCAGAATTCCAGAACAGGGAGAGTTTGAGGATGGAGATTACATCTTCTTACACTCAGGCTGCCCCATGGGAGAACCAAAGCTTGAAGACTTGCACTTGTCATCAAGAAACAGATGTGCACAGCTGGAAAAGCAGTAGCTCTAGAGTGATGTTTGCTTGCCTTTGCCTAAAGAACTGTTTTGCTACTGTCATATCTATATATGCTCCAACCTTCATGTGCCCAGAGGAGGATAAAACCCTGTTATATAGCCAACTATCAGATGTCCTTGCTGATGTACCAAAGAAGGACAGATCTTCTTGCTTGGTGACTTCAATGCCTGCATAGGTCAAGATGCCGAAACATGGCAAGATGCAATGGGCCAACATGGTCTAGGTACATACAACTCCCTGGGTCTCATGCTACTGGATCTGTGTTCCCGGTATGGTCTGGTTATAGCCATCACATTATTTGCACACCCTGCCATCCACAAGCATACACGGTAAAATCCGCTATCTAAGGCAGGAACACCTTATCAGGTACTATACATCATAGTAAGGAAACACCATCAAAGCAAATTGCATGACTGCCGGGTTCGCAGGAGTGCTGATTGCTGGACGGACTACAAACTGGTATGTGCCAGGACAAAGCTAAGGGTCCACCCTCCAAAAGCACACCGCAACAAGAAGCGCACCCCCCATCTCAATGTAGTTCTCCTTCAGAAGCCCACAATGAAGGAAAAGCTAGCATCAGCCCTTGAGGCAGCTTTACCTGAGGAGCTCACTGGTGACTGCAATGAACAGTGGCAGTCCTTTAAGTCCAAAGTACATAATACAGCTGAGACAGTTTTAGGCACACTGAAACACCGGCATAAAGATTGGTTTGATGAGAACAACACCATCATCAACAACCTTCTAGAAAGGAAGAGGACTGCCTTTGATGAGTTCTCACATCAGAAACACCTGAAAACAGAGCACGCTACCGGGAAGTCAGAGGCAAATGCCAATAGGTGCTCAGGAAGATGCAAAATCAATAGTGGATTGATAAAGCCAGAGAAATAGAGGAATACTCTGAACAGCATGATTCTCGAAGTTTCTTCAAAGCTGTAAAATTCGTACAGCAAAGGAAGTTCACTGGCCTACACCCAATAAACTTTGCCACAGGGAAAAGACTCACAGAGAGATGACATCTTGAAGCGCTGGGGGGAACATTTTAAGACCCTCCTGAACCAGCACAGAGAGATAGATGAGTCAGTGATTGATGCTGTTCACCTCAGACCAAACAAGCCTGAACTAGCTTCAGAGCCAGAGGTTCAGGGTGTGGAAAAGGCAGGAAAGCAGATGTTTAGTGGGAAATCCCCAGGAGAGGATGGCATTCCTGCAGAAGTGCTGAGAGCAGGTGGTTCACCCCTGTTAAAAAGTCTTCATCAACTCGTCTTAACCATATGGAGAGAAGAGTCAATCGCTCAGGACTTCAAAGATGGTACTATAATAGCTTTCTTCAAGAAGTGGCACCTTCACCTGTGGGAACTGTAGAGGCATCACACTGCTGTTAGTCACTGGGAAAGTACTAGCAAAGATTATTCTAAACAGACTAAAACCCTTGGCAGAAGACCTCCTCCTAGAGGCCCATTCTGGATTCCGTCCTGGACGCTCAACAACAGATATGATGTTTGTGCTGAGACAGCTGCAGGAGAAATGCAGAGAGCAGAGGCAGGAACTACACATTATATTCATTGATCTTGTGAAGGCTTTTGACTCTGTAGACTGTGGCCTGGCTTGGAAATTACTGGAGAGGATGGGCATACCAACTAAGCTGATCAATCTCATCCGTGGCTTCCATGATGACATGCAAGCCAAGGTATCCATAAATGGGGAAGCAACTGGAAAATTTACTATCACTACTGGCTGTATCCTTGCACCCACACTATTCATCTTGGTATTCAGCTGTGCGATTGGCATGGCTATGGAAGGTTTACAGGAATGCAGCATTGGATTACGATACAGACTGATTGATGGCCTGTACAATCTAAGGAGACTATGGTCCAACCAAGCCTTGCTAGATATCATCTTGACCCGCCTGTATGCAGATGATGCTGGCTTTGCCAGCATAGTGATGGATGAGAGCCAAAAAATAGCCAATGCTCTGTATGTTGCCTGCACCAGCTAGGGACTGTTAATAAGTAAAGATAAAACAGAGGTTCTGCATCAGCCTAAGCCAACAGGTGAAACAGCCCTATCTTACTAAATGGGACCCCTCTAAAGTCAACAGACAAATTTTTCTACCTTGGAGGTTTGGTTACAGAGGATGCCAACTTGGATGGCAAGATTCACAGGAGGATTGCCCTGGCCACAGGGACCTTCAACTCTTTTCAGAACTGTGTGTGGAGACAAGCTGGTTTGTCCCTTGGAACCAAGCAGTCTGTGTATCAGCATATAATACTGGCAGTACTGCTATATGGATCTGAAACCTGGGCCACCCTCACGATACATGTGCATCAGCGAGAGATGTTCCATCAGATATGTCGACGGCAAATCATGAGCATCTGCTGGTGGCACAAAGTAACTAACATTGAGATCCTTCGACAGGCCAATCTAACATCAATTGGCATGATGGTGAATATATCCAGGCTGTGCTGGCTGGGACACATCCGTAGGATGTCAGACAACAGACTCCCAAAACGCATTCTCTTTGGTGAGCTAACTTGTGGCTCACGCGTTGAAAGAGGCTTACATAACACGTGCCAAGGGCAGACCCAGAAAACAATGGAAAGATGCCATCAAAGAGGACATGAAGGCTTTTGGCACTGTCACTGACTGGTATAAACTTGCACAATTCAGCCCAGACTGGAGAGCAGCAGTCCATAGAGGTGCAATGATGGCATCAGCCAAGGATGCAACAGAGACAGAGAAGACATGCACGCCGCCAGTGTCCCCCATCATCTCTTGAGATGGGGACTTAAGAAGAAGAAGAAGTGAAGAAGATTTGCCTCCAGCGTGTTTGATCTCATTGAATATTCAGGTTCAGGACTACTCAGTGATATCCTGTGAATTTTTATTTAATATAAACAATACTTAAATTTACAACAGTGAATACGTTAAATAGTTTGTGTATTACAGATAATACATATTTAATTATCCAGTATCATATCGTCAATCTGGTGGTCACGAGACGCGACATGCTAAAAAAATTAATTAGTTAAAAAAAATAATAATAAAGAAATAAATACTACATTTCCCATGAGCACCCCCTTCACTCACACTTCCGACTTTCTTCTTCGTGCACTGTCTCGCGCTCTCTGATCACGAGACCGTGTACGATAGTTAGTCATGGAGGACTGTGAGTTCCTGGCGGTTCTTTCGCCTTAGCCGGCTCATTTTAACATCTTTAAAAGTTATTAAGTTTTGTATTATTTTATTTAACGAACCGTCAGCATGGCTAACAACATCGCCAAGAAGGTGTCATGGTCCGGGGAAGGGACTCCGCTTCTGAATGGGGCTGAGGAGAGCAGATACAGCGGACAGGTTAGCAAACAACAACAATAACAACAACAATAACAACAGTTAGCTTTCTGAGAGGTGGATAAATAATCCTCATGTTAAAAACACTGGTTTTTTTGTTTTGTTTTGGGTTTTTTTGGAGTTTTTTTTTTTTTTGCATGTAATTGATTTGTCTCGAGCTGGAATGGAGAGCGCAGACATGCAACACGCCTGCAGAAGTTATTTAATTATCGAATAATCTTAATGAGGATGTGACATTATTATTATTATTATTATTACATTCCCCTGAAGGCTGTAAAATGTCCTGAGTGACAACAATACTTTCACTATGACAAGTTTTGCAATCCTGGAATCACAGACATCTCTGCTTCCTTTTCGTTCATTTGCAGAAGTGAGTGTTGCATGAAGTTGGGTCATGATCAGAAAGCTGGAAGAAATGTCTGCTGTAATACATGCTCCTTTTTTTTAGCAGTCATCTGGAAGCAGTATGTTTCACATAGGCAGGATGAGCACTGTAGATCTGGAGGAGGAGGTGGTGGCTGGCACTGCAGCAAGGACTGAAGAGGTAAACCTCGATCAATCCTGAAAGGCCATTGAAATGTCCATCAAACCCCATCAAACCATAGAAATATCTCAAATGGGCCTCTGTGGTCTCAAACACACACACACACACACATACACAGTCACAGTGCAGTTCGTGGTGAGATCTTTGAGTTCCCTCATCGTGTTTATGTCATGCAAGTTAATCTTTATTCCTTTCTCTAATTTGCAGTTAAAATTAAGTTTTCTATGGTCATGGATGAATGTAGGTTAATACTTCTAGAAAACAAAAACCCCAACTCAGGAGGCATTCTCAACCTGGGCTTATCATAGAACTGTCCAATTAAATGCCTGGAGAATATATGCTCTGTCCAAGGGTGTGTATTGCTCTGAAGGAGAAGCGAGTGAAACTCACTGTGTTTTGGGGGCAGGACCTGGGGGGTGGGGGGTGGGGGGGTGTCCTATTTCAAAGGATATTTTAGATTATTAAAGGGGGCAGTGGTGGTCTAGTGGTATAGGGTGCTGGATCGCTGATCCAAAGGTTGGGGGTTCAAGTCCCACTCTCCACAAGGTTGTCACTATCCCCCCCCCAGGGCGGCTAACTGGCTTATCAAAGGCGGGCCATGTGTGTCAGTGTCTATGGTGAGAGGCATGTAAAAGAACCATTGTTGACTTTCGTAAAGAGTAGCTGCAAAGTCGTCAGCGTGTTTCTGTCTCTTGCTAAAAATGGTTGTGACAGGAAGGTCATCCGACGTAAAAACCTCTGCCAAATCAAACATGCGAATCAGATGATTCGTTGTGGCGACTCCCGAGTAAAAGGGAAAAAGCTGAAAGGAATTTTAGATTATTAAAATGTCCCTGAAATGTGTTTCACTTTGAGGTCACAGTCCAGGCTGTAATCTGTGCTGAATAAACACTCAGACAGTCATAAAGAGTCTTTGTCTAAATACTTTTCACTGGAACTAAAGTGGCCAACAGCCGCTCTGGAGGAAAATCTGATTCAGTGTTCTAGTTTTAGAAATGGTTCCTTTCCCAAAAAGAGAGGGTCTTATTCATGTTTCATCTTTTTTTTCGTGGTATGAGTCTGTTTGGGAATAGTCAGCTTTTTCTAATTATAATTTTTACCTTGGTATGATCACCCTATGTGTAATGGTATTTTCTGTGAGGAATTACAAATAGTTCCAGGACAAAGTCCTCAAACCTACAGTACCATCTGGAGATGGATCTTCCTGCAAAGTGGATGTTCTCACCAGTGCGCCACCATGTTGCCCTTCACAGCACTTCCCCTCACTTGTGTGCGGTGTCAGTTGCGTAAATATGTGTCACAATATAAGGGTGCCGATAATTCTTCCCAGAATCCAGTTCCACTTTACAAGAAAATAAATACATTTTTTCTCATGAATGGTTGTGTTAACCTGCGATGTTCAGCACATGAGTGAGGTTTCCATGTACAGTAGTACCTCACCTTACAAAAGATCCAACAAACAAAAAATCCAAGTTGCAAAACGCATTTACCGAAAATTTCCGTCTCTGGATACAAAAAAAAAAATCACATTACGAAACGAGCCATCTCAAAAATTCAAACCATGCACGAGTTGCTTTCCTATTAGCTATCTCCCAACACCGTGCTCCATTGGCCTCCCATTGGCTAGGAGGGAGCTGTTTCTCCATAATACCCATGATGCTTTTCGTGTGCCTTTGACCCATTGTTCGTCACAGAGTTCTTAACACGCGTAAAGGACAGAGTTACTGTTGTTTCATGAGTTTTTCGAGTGTGCTCATTGCAACTTTATTTTTCGTCATTCATCATGGGCCCCAAGAAAGTGATTCCCGGTGTGAGTGAAAAAGAAGTGAGTTTGTGGCTTGCGGTTGAGTGATATCGCAAAGGAATATGTCCGAAACCCGTCTACCATTGTTACGATATTGAAGCAGAAGGAAGCCTTAAAAGGTACAGTAGGCCCTTGACTATTCGTGGTTTTGGCCTCACGGTTTGAGTATTTGCTGACTGCTGTGAAACCGGCAGGTGATTCAAATTCAGCCAATGGCTGTCCTCCGTCCTCCTGATTGGTTGAGCTCATGTCCCGCCCCTTCTTTCTCATTCGCGCACAAGTTGTCAATGAGCCTCTTTTTTTTGTGTGTGTTTTAATTACCAGTTAAGTTCTATGATACCACTCAAACGCTGTGCGTCTTCTCTGGCTAAGCGATAGAAAACGCTGGATGTCTCTTCTGAAGAAATAAGACTTTCTCCTGAGAAACGATGATTTTCTCTGAACTGTTGTATTAAAATCTTTTTCAATTATTATTCCAGTACAGTACCTAAGTTCATGTTTGTGCGTGAGATTTTATGTTCTGTAGCATGTTTAACAAACGATACCAAAAGGATAAAGTTTATTACAGTACTCTTCATGTCCTTTTACATTGAAGTTGGAGTGACGTCTCCAAGATGGCGCTGCCCAAAGGGCGACGTCGCGGAGTTCTCAGAGTCTAATTGTTTTTTTGTTTCGTTTTAATTGGTTTTATTTGTTGTTTTGTTTGTTCATGTTTTGCACGATGCTCGTCTACGACCGGTTGACTCTACTACAGCTATAAGATCGGAGTATCTTCGGGCGTGTATAACTAAGCACGCTCAACTGGGCTTGTTAGCCGGGATGCAGGCGGGAAGGGACCGAACGACGACTCCGGCGCTTGGGATTGCGGGGGATGAAGGCCGTGTAGCCGGCTGGAGCAATCGCCTCATCGGGTGTACTCTCCTCAAGCCATGTTTCACAGAAACACAGAAGATCCTCTGCGCTGCAATCTGAGCATGAAGCTCGTCCATCTTGTTTCGCAGGGACTGAACATTTTCAAGTAGTATGGTCGGAAGTGCTAACCAAACCTCTGACAACTCCGCCTGGGCTTAGCTGGTAACCGCTAGCATTGAGGTGCCATAGCATATAAGCACATGATAGAAGTTGTTGCGTGCTTAGTTGCCCGAAGCTGAAGCTGCTTATAGCTGTAGTAGGGTCGACCGATCATAGACGAGCATAGTGCAAAAATAAAACAAATTAAAACCAACAAAAACAATTTGACTCGGAGAACTCCGCGACGTCGCCCTCTAGGAAGCGCCATCTTGGAGACGTCACTCCAACTTCAATGTAAAAGGACATGAAGAGTACTGTAATAAAGTTTATCCTTTTGGTATCATTTGTTAAACATGCTACAGAACATAAAATCTCACGCACAAACAGTCTAAGAAATAACTTAAGTACTGTACGGGAATAATAATTGAAAAAGACTTTAAAACGAGTGCTTTACAACAGTATATGCTGTAGAATGTTTATATTTTATCATCAATAAAAATATGAGTAAAAATTGAAAAGTTTTTCTTAATCATGACTATATTTTACATTAATACTGTATTAATGAGTAAGACTGTCTATAGAATGTGTTTAAGAAGCATATTTTAGTGCATGTAATAGATACATAGTATTTTACTTCCGGCTGCTCATTCGCGCATGTGACGTGATACATGGGGTTTTACTTCCGGGTACAGAACTCACGGATTATCTCGATTCGCGGGAGGGCTCGGAACCGAACCCCCGTGAATGTCAAGGGCCTACTGTATACTTTTATCATTTTTAAAGGGTTTAGGGGGTAGTATTGGGGGCCTTGGAAGGAATCAGGCCTTTTACATGTAAAATGCTACTCAAATTATGAAAAAAATCAGGTTACAAAACCACTTCTGGAACAGAATAATTTCGTAAGGTGAGGTATGATTGTACTCGCATTGCTAATATCACTCATGCAGTGTCCTTTACAAAGATATTGGTGCCCCTCATAGCTGGTGTTGAATCGAGCTGCATGCGATGTCCAGTTACGTTCAAAATAAGAGCTATCCCATACTTCTACATCCTAATACTTCCTATTTCCTTCCAGCAGGACCCTGTGAGACGCCGACCAAGCGAGATTCCTCACAACGAAAAGCTGCTCTCTTTGAAATTTGAGGTAATTCACTTGAAACGTGAAACGTGTCCCTCCTGAGGACACGGCCAGGTGTAGGATTTTTGTAAAATTAGGCACTTTACAGACTGTCATGACGATTGAGAAGGTCGTCAGTCCCTTTCAGTGTTAGAAATACATGGATCAGGCTCCCGAGTGGCGCATCGACAAGGTGCATGACTCTGGTTAAATGCCACATCCGTGCGTGGCCAGGAGTCCATGGGAGCCGACTGGCTCTCACGGGACGGATGGTTGGCATACAGGGACTTCCCTGTTACTCACAGCAATCGCCGGCCAATCACGGGTGTCTGTGAGCTCATTTGTACGAGGGGGTGGATAGCGCTTTCCCTCCGTCCTCAAATATGCATACATAGCAGTTTGAAAAGAGGCAGGTGGCCAACATTGTTCATTATAGAGGGGTGTGTGTGCATGGTTTGGCTCCGCCCTGGTTGATGGTGGTCCTGTGATACCTGATGGGTGGGAATTGGATATGACTCAATTAGGGAGAAAGTGGGGTAATATCCAAAAAAAGAAATACATGCATCGCTGTCTGTTTCAGAGTCTGGATTACGACAATGTTGAGAACCAGTTGTTCCTGGAGGAGGAGCGGCGCATGAGCCACATGGTCAGTGACAAACCGACGCACTACAAAAGATGACGGTGAGAATATTTCACGTTTATTCTGATGTCTCGTGATCTGTGTGATCAGGGCTTTAGATGCCTTGAGATCAGCCGCTGGTTCATTTGTGGGCTCATCGGCTTCCTGACGGGACTCATCGCTTGCTTCATCGACATCGCAGTGGAGTATCTGGCTGGCCTGAAGTACAGCGTGGTCAAAGAGTGTATCCTTCCTCCTGTAGCCTGCACCCGAAATAAATAACAATACAATATAAACTTCTGTATTTTGACTGCAAGCATCTTTGACTCAAGGCACAGATATCGATAAATTCACCCAGGACGGAGGTCTATCTGTGTCTCTGATCCTGTGGGCGGTCCTTAACTCTGCTATCGTCATGGTCGGAGCTGTCCTCGTCACTTTCTTTGAGGTCTGTCTTTCTGTGCAACTTTAGTGATTCGAGTCGCTCACAGGAAGGATACGATTCAGTGATTCGATTCTTGAACCAGTGATTCGTTTTTGTTTGGTTTTGCCATGGTTTTGTTTGTTATTTGTTCTTAAGTCGAGCGGTGGTGTTTATACTTCATGGTAAATTGCTCATAAATAAACAGTTGTACAGTACGGTTCACGGTTGAAGAGCCGTGTTCACGTCGAGTGCATGCGGTACTTGTGCATCAGCCTCTCACTGAGGTTCAACTCGGGTTTGTTTGTTGTTTGACTCAGAACAATTGAGCAGAGTTTAAAAGTTCATACCCTTCAGGCCAAAGAACGATCAACAATGACTGCTGTGTCACACAGTGTGTGTTTTTTACAGTAGTTTCACTGAAGTCTTTTTACTATTATGATGTAACATTTGAGAAATGTTGGAATAACTTATCACATGGCGAAAAAAAATGGAGAAGTCACATGATCTTGGTTCAGAGAGTTGCACTAGGATTTGATGTGTTCTTGAATATGAGATGTTGGAACATTTTTGGTTTTTGCGTTTCATGGCGTGTTGTGTGTGATTTCAGCCCATCGCTGCAGGGAGCGGGATTCCACAGATCAAGTGTTATCTAAACGGAGTGAAGATCCCGCGAGTCGTCCGGCTTAAGGTGCCGCCCTTTATATGGTTTATACGCCCCGTTTAAGTATATTAAAATTAATGTAATTTTTAAACTGTATCTGAAGCCGTGTCTTCATTCACTGACTGTACCCGCACATCAACTTTTTGTTGTTATGATCCGAATTTTGAACTTTAATGAAACAATTTATTTTTTAGATTTTGTAATGCATTGTCTGCAACATAATGTGGTGAAGGAAATGTACAGTTTGAGAAGTTGTTTTCATTAATTTGAAAAATTATTGCCCTAAAGGGCCATTGGTGGCTTAGTGGATAAGGTGATGGGTTACTGATCTGAAGGTAAGCAGTTCAGTCACCACTGTTGGGCCCTTGAGCAAGGCCCTTAACCATCAATTGTTCAGTTGTGTGTGTGTGTGTGTGTCTGTGTATATATATATATATATATATATATATATATATATATATATATATATATATATATATATAAAATGCATGCAGTGGTCCCTTGCTACTTTGTGCTTCAGTTTCTGCGGTTTCAGTGCATCGTGGGTTTTTTCAAAAATATTCATTGAAAAATAAAAAAAGAAAGAAATTAGGGAAAAATAGGGAACTAGATAAGTAACATGCTGCAAAGCAAGGCCAATTACAAAAAAACAGGAAACATATAATAATAACAGTAAAACAACACAACTACTTACATTTTTATGTGTGGTGCGCAGCTGTATGCGTGTGCACGCGTCTGTGTGTGTATTTTATTTACATCTTATGCATAATTTACGTATATGTCAGTCGGGGGTGTCGATCCAATTTCGTGGAAATCGGCAGTCGCGGGGGGGGGTCTTGGTCCCCATTAACCACAGGGATCCCTCACTTTCCGCGGTTAATGGGGACCGAGACCGCCAAATTCCTTGAAGTAGGATTTTCTTCCTCAACTGACATATACGTACATGTATATGTGTATATAATAGCAATAAATACATATTCAATGATATAAATACTTATAATAACAATTGAACATTCAAAAATAATTAGGGTAGCAGTTTGATTCACAAATCTTATATATTAGTAAGGTAACTGTTAGTTTTTTCAAATAAGTTTTATGTACTTTCCTTTAAGAAGTGAGTCTACTATTCTTGTAACAAATACTATTATTTATAATATAAACTTTTAGTTTTATTTGCTTCTAGCTTGTCTGATTTTCTCATAAATATGGGCCCAGAATGCACCACAGAGCACATGAATTTAAAAAATTTTTCTGGGGTGGCCCCCATCCCCACGTTTGCCTCAAACAATTTCCACCTCCTACTAAACAATATCCTCCTTCTACTCTAAAACTTAATGAATACTCTCTCTCTGTGTGTGTGTGTGTGTGTGTGTGTATGTATATATATATATATATATATATATAATATGTATGTATAGATGTATGTATGTGTTTATATATATATATATATATATATATATATATATATATATATATATATATATAGTGCGTGTGTGTGTATATATATATATATATGTATGTGTGTGTATTTATATATATATATATATATATATGCGCACATAGGGGGACCGACTAACTCCTTCCACATTTAAATGCTATATTGTAATATGAAATTAAGGTAGGAAAGGAAGTGCTCAGGTCTATTCGTAGCCCAACAGTGTGTGTGTTTGCTTGCTTACAGACTCTGCTGGTGAAAGTGTTTGGTGTGATCTGCTCAGTGGCTGGAGGTCTCGCTGTGGGGAAGGTGAGACAGAAATGAGGTCGTGCTTCTCTGCGAATGAGAATATCCTGTTCCACTGTCTGTTCAAACGAAATGAAATGTGCACAATAAATTCTAACGACCTGCTTCACAGGATATTGTACGGTTTGTTTTTAATGGTACGATGGTATCATACTATCATGGCAGGCCTTGAGTGCGTGTTCAGTCTCATGATCTTTCTCCTGCGTGGCACTGAGATCCTGCCAGATGGACCATGCCCTTTTCATCCACCGGATTGAAATATCTGCAGTTACATGGGAATGCCAGAGACATTGGTTTACCACTGTTTTTTTTTTTTGTTTTTTTTTTTCTTCCATACCAGGAAGGGCCAATGATTCACTCAGGAGCCGTCGTAGCAGCCGGGGTGTCCCAGGGCAGGAGCACGTCACTCAAAAAAGACTTCAAGGTAAAAAAATAGTCGTGCCAAATTATGCTCGTTACCTACTTGAACAGTATGCAGACGATACTTAGTTCTTTCTAGATGGGAGCAAAGCATCATTTGAAGCTGTTATTGAAGCTTTAGACACCTTTGCTAAGATCTTGGACATAAAAATTAATTACGAAAAATCAGAAGTTGTCTGGATTGACTCCAAGAAAAATTGTAACGTTCGATACCGACCCGACCTTTAACTTAAGATGGAATCCCAACACTTTCAGAGTACTTGGTATAATTATTTTGACTAATTTGGATGAAATGGAAAAATTGAACTATTCTGTGGTGAACTTAATGAAATTAAACAGATTATGAATAAATGGATGAAAAGAGTAATAATTCCTCTGGATAAGATCACCATTATCAAGTCACTCCTCGTATTCAAATGAAACTCCGTCTTTCTCACACTACCTGATCCATCAGAGCAGTTCATGAAAGCATTAAACACGATTCTTTTTCACCTTTTGTGGGATAAAAAGCCTGATAAGATTAATCGACGCACGGTTTGCAAATCAGTCTGAGATGGAGGTTTGGGAATGATAGATATTTATAAGTTTGTTAAGTCTCTGAAAATATCATGGATTCGAAAATTGGTCAATTCAGAAGTGGAGAGTAGGTGGAAGGATCTCTTACTATGTGGATCCAGAATTTAAAAACATTGATAAATTTGGGAATGACTTTATCAGCTCTGTAGAGATTCATAACACCGTTTGGAAACATTGCCTGCAAGCATATCAGGAATTCTCAAAAAAGACAGAAATGACATCTTTTAGTGATCCCATCTGTGAACCACCGTTTTATAACCACGATATCAGAATTGGAAACAAACCTGTGAAATGGAAGCATTGGCTGAACTTTGGTTTAACACATTGGTGATATTATTGATGTGAATGGTAATTTCATTGACTTTAATGACTTTTGTACACCAAGATCATCAGAGTCCAGACCAAAGTTTATGGTATATATAAGTATTGTATCTTTCAGTTAAAGGTGATCTAAAAAGCACTGAAATTAAGAGAGATAAAAGAGGTGTCATTGATACAACACTGTCGGTTAGGAAACTGCTATCAGTTAAAAAAGGCTCAACATTGTACTATTGCACTCCCACTTCGACCAATGAAATCTGGAAAGCTAAACTAAAATGGGAGACACAGTTTCCTGACCAAGAGCTCTCCTGGCACAAAATATTCCTCCGACCTTTTAAAGTGACTCGGGATACTAAGCTCCAATGGTTCCAATACAGGCTTGTGCACACGAGATTGACCACGAACAGTTTCATGTACATGATGATAAAGTCTGAAGATGACCTGTGCACTTTCTGTAGTTTGGAAAGAGAAACTATTCAACATTTATTTTGGGAATCTGATAAGGTTCGAGCTTTTTGGAATCAGTTCATGCTTTGGCTAAAACAAAAGTGTCAACATGCCATGAATATGGATCTCAGTGCTCGGTGTATTTTGTTAGACTTAAAACAAAATACATTCTCTGATGATATTTGATCTTCTTATCTTACTTTCCAAATATTTAATTTATAAATACAATGTACAAAGCAAAACTTTATGCTCGGAACACCTAAAACGAGAGCTTTATTTGAGATATAAGATACAACAACATTCATTTTAAGGTTCTAATTAAATCTGCAGAGTTCTTGAAAAAATGGAGGATGGACCATTCTCTTTATGAATAATTGTATTGCCCAGAGGACAGCAGTATTACATCATATCGTCAGCATTTCATGGTTTTCTCACTCTGCAACTCTATGAAAGTTTTATGTGAATGAGTTTGTGTGTGTGTTTGTTCAGTTATATAAAAACACCATCGTTATATACAGTATATATATATTGGTATTAAACAACTGTTTGATACCGGGCCCTGTACTACCCTGGGGGAGGGTCCATTGGCTGTAACAGGGTTTCAGTAATAAAATATCAATTAAAAAAAAATTATTCTTGTTCATGGATAATGTTTAGCCATCAGCCATATTGCTCATGATGTCATGATTATTTGTGTGCAGATCTTTGAGTATTTCCGCAGAGACACGGAGAAAAGGGATTTCGTATCTGCTGGGGCTGCCGCGGGAGTGTCTGCTGCCTTCGGAGCTCCTGTTGGTAAGACGCCTAAACATGATGACCAGACTGGATGCCAATCAAATGATTTCAAAAATGTTCACAGGCATATTTATTCAGGAAATGGAGTCTTTATGGAAGTCTAGGTTCATATTTTGAAAAACGTTAATCCTCGGTTTCACAAATTTTACTTTTTTTTTTTTTTTTTTTGAGAACATCAGATTGCTCATTTTTAATTTTAGTTATTCTCACAGCTCAATTACACCTTATTAAAACTGACAGTTCTGGAATTTAGAGAAATATTTGGGGGAAAGAAATGTATAATTCAAGAAAAACCCCATTTGTTTGGACGTCAGGGTGTAATTTAGCGTTAGCATGTGTCCATGACAGCTGACAGGTTTGTAGATGTACTGGAAGATTTTGCACATGCCATGATCATCAGCCAGTCTTTTGTCATTTCGTCATTTATAGCCTTTTATGGAGTTTTGTGGGTGTGGCTACATGTAAATCAACCTAGTTGTGAACTGATGGTTATTTCTATCTGGTTCTCCCTTTCTTTTCTTGTTGTGGATTTTTAGTTATGTTTGACTCATGAAGGCATTTATCCACAATTTTAATTTGCGAAATCAATATTTTTTGAAAGATCCAGGAAACCATGCACTCAGGTCTTGCAGTAAGAACAGGAAATGTGATATGGAGTGTTTGGTTCCATGTTTTGTCCTCCTTTTTTTGCGCAGGTGGAGTTCTGTTCAGTTTAGAGGAAGGGGCATCTTTCTGGAACCAAATGCTCACCTGGAGGATTGTAAGTGATGAGCTGATCATGAATCATGAGTGATGTAGATTAGAATAGAGTTTGAGAGTTTTAATACTGTGTGATGATTATCCGCATGAACCTGTCACCACACCAAGTGCATTTAGAACAGGTTTAAACCTGAGGAGCCCGCAAACAACTTCAAATGAATTTCAGGTTCCAGTTATACAAATTGAAGGTCTGGAAACTCCATCATCACACACTCTGAGCCACAGCTCTCACTTCTCCTGTCCTCTGGAGATCAGTGATCATAGACCTCGAATAGAAGAACAACAGGAAGTTGTTTGTCAGGCTTCACAATCTGATTTATATTTTACGGCAGTTTGAATTCATCCACTTAACCGGCATCCAGATTTCGTGAGGTCCGGTTAATCCGGAGTAGATCTAATGTAGGAACGTGTTCTGATTCCTAATTTTATTTATTTTTTCAACTTAGTTCTTTGCATCGATGATTTCCACCTTCACTTTGAATTTCTTTATGAGTATCTACAAAGGAAGACTGGGTGAACTCTCCAACCCTGGTCTAATCAATTTTGGCGGGTTTGCCTTGGAAGTAAGTTCTGATTAATAATTCTAACACTTGCAGAAAAACTACTCGAATATATCCAGCAACTTCAGAACTCACATTCTGTAAATAATCCAGATAACCATAACAACAAAAAACTCCACTAACAGAACTTTAAATGCTCAAATAACTCGGATGACAAACAGCCCAAATAACATCAACTCAAATACTGTATTTCCCGGGCCATGAGGCTCACCAGACAAGGCGCAAAATCAACGAAAGACCCATGACAAGTCTGCCCGCACAAAAGCGCAGTGGATTATAAGGCGCATTCTTCACTTATTCCTAAACATCGGGGGATGTCGTTGGAGTGCCTTTCTTGGCAAGACTTGGGCTGATTTGGCCTGCCGGCGCCCATCCCTCTTCGGGTCGTCGAAACACGCTAACGGCTTTGCAGGCTACTCTTTATGAAAGTCAGCAATGGTTCTTTTATATGCTTCTCACCATATCATCATGTGAGAGACATGGCCCGCCTTTGATAACCCAGTTAGCTGCACTGGGGGAAGGCAAATTAAGCGAAACAAAAGTCAGATGAGTCAAACTTGATTGAACTCCTTTACATTAACTCTCAACACTGCTCAGTTATAATAATATAAAATAATACCCTTCACAATAACTCTCAACATTGTTCAGTTAGAATAATATAAAAAGTCACTTTTTTAGTTCATTCCTCTTCCACAAATCCATCAAATTCTTCATCTTCAGTGTCGAAGTTTAACAGTTTCATGAGTTAGACGTCAAGCCCAGATCCCTCTATTTTTTGTGTGTATATATATATATATATATATATATATATATATATAATATATGCAGTGATCCCTCGCTACTTCGCATTTAATTCATTCGATTTCAGTATATCGCGGGTTTTTTTTAATTTATTTTAATTTTTTTATAAATTGTTATAAAATTAAAAATGAAGGAAATTAAGGAAGAATATGGGAAAATTTAAGGAAAATGTCACAAAAACAAGGCCAATTATGCAAAAAAAGAAATCCAAACGAAAAACATCCCAAACCCCCCCCAACAAAACTACTTACATTTGTTTGTGAGGTGCGCATCTGAGTGTGTGTGTATTTATATTTTATTTCCATCTTATGCATTATTATAAGCATTTATAGCATTGAATATGTATTTATTGATATTATATACACATATATATGCACATATACATCAGTCGAGGGGGTCGATTCGACTTCTCGGAATTCGGCGGTCGCAGGGGGATTTCGGTCCCAATTAACCACAGAAAGTGAGGGATCCTTGTAATACAGTAGTACCTTGACTAGGAGAGATCAGTAAGTCAAAATGTTCGTTAGATAAAACAAAAATTCCCATCGGAAATAATAGAAAACCAATTAATCCGTTCCAACCCCTTCCAAACTATCCTGCTACATAGACAGGGATCCCTCGTTACTTAGCGCTTCAATTAATGTGGCTTCAGTGCATCGCGGGTTTTGAAGAAATAAATAAATATTCATTGAATTAATAAATAAGGAAATTAAGGAAGAGTAGGGGAAAAACTCAAGCAATGTGACAAAAACAAGGCCAATTATGTGCAAAAAAAAAAAAACCCTAAACAAACACAAAACAAAAAAACCAACCCAAAATCTCCCATCAAAACCATCCGGAGATACGAACAGGGCTGTTGGTTGAAACAAATGAAACTGAAGAACAAATAGAAATGGAATAAAATCTATAGAAAGATTGAAACTGTGTATATATAATATAATCTCAGTTATACAGTAGGCCCTCGACATTCGCGGGGGTTCGGTTCCGAGCCCTCCCGCGTATCGAGATAATCCACGAGTTCTGTACTCGGAAGTAAAACCCCATGTAACACATCACATGCGCGAATGAGCAGCCAGAAGTAAAATACTATATCTATTACATGCGTTAAAATATGCTTCTTAAATACATTCTATAGACAATCTTACTCATTAATACTGTATTAATGTAGTAAAATATAGTAATGATTAAGAAAAACTTTTCAATTTTTACTCTTATTTTTATTGATAAAATATAAACATTTATAAAGCATATACTGTTGTAAGGCACTCGTTTTAAATTATTTTTCAATTATTATTCCAGTACAGTACCTAATTAATTGTGAGAATGTTTGTACGTGAGATTTTGTTCTGTAGCATGTTTAACAAACAATACCAAAAGGATAAACTTTATTACAGTACTCTTCATGTCCTTTTACATTGAACTTAAAGTGACGTCTCCAAGATGGCGCTGCCCAGAGGGCGACATCGCGGAGTTCTTAGAGTCAAATTGTTTGTTTGTTCGTTTTAATTTGTTTTATTTGTTTGTTCATGTTTTGCACGATGCTCGTCTATGATCGGTCGACCCTACTACAGTTATGAGCAGCTTCATCTTCGGGCAACTAAGCACACAACATCTATCGTGAGCTTATATGCTATGGGAGCTCAATACTAACCGCATCCCCGCTAACAATAAGCCCAGGCGGAGTTCTCAGATTCTCCGCCGCTTGGTTAGCACTTCCGGCCATACTGCATGAAAATGTTCAGTCCTTGCGAAACAAGATGGACGAGCTTCATGCTCAGATTGCAGCACAGAGGGATCTACAGGACTGTGTTTCTGTGAAACATGGCTTGAGGAGAGTACACCCGATAAGGCGATTATACCAGCCGGCCCCACGGCCTTCAGCCCCTGCAATCCAAAGCGCCGGAGTCGTCGTTCGGCCCCTTCCTGCCTGGGCTTTTTGTTAGCTGGGGTGCAGCTAGCATTGGCTCATTGTTAGCCGCACCCTGGCTAACATAAAGTCCAGTTAAGCGTGCTGAGTTATACACGCACGAAGATACTCCGATCTTATAGCTGTAGTAGAGTCGACCGGTCGTAGACAAGCATAGAGCAAAACATGAACAAACAAAACAACAAATAAAACAAATTAAAACGAACAAACAAACAATTCGACTCTGAGAACTCCGCGACGTCGCCCTCTGGGCAGCGTCATCTTGGAGACGTCACTCCAAGTTCAATGTAAAAGGACATGAAGAGTACTGTAGTAAAGTTTATCCTTTTGGTATCGTTTGTTAAACATGCTACAGAACATAAAATCTCACGCACTCGGCTGCAAATCGCTCCAATGAGAGCTGGAGGTCCCGACTTGATGAAGCCAAAAGGACAACATCATCCGCAAAAAGCAGAGACGAGATGGCCACCAAACCAGAACCCCTCAACACCTCCATATTTATATATATATATATAATATATGTGTATAATCTTCTTTTCCTTTCGGGTTTTCCCTTCAGGGGTCACCATAGCAAACCATCAGCCTCCATCTCACCCTATCCTCTGTATCTTCTATTCTTACTCCAACTACCTTCATGTCCTCCTTCACCACATCCATAAATCTTCTCTTTGATCTTCCTCTCGGCCTTCTGCCTGGTAGTTCCAACCTCAGCATCCCACTACCAATATACTCACTATCCCTCCTCTGTACATGTCCAAACCATCTCAATCTAGCCTCTCTGACTTTGTCTCCAAAACCTCTTACATGTGCTGTCCCTCTGATGTACTCATTCCTGATCCTATCCATCCTCATTACTCCCAAAGAGAACCTCGACATTTTCATCTCTGCTACCTCCAGCTCTGCCACTTGTCTTTTCCCTAGGGCCACTGTCTCTAAACCATACAACATTGCTGGCCTCATCACCGTCTTGTACACTTTTCTCTTCATTCTTGCAGATGCATTCCGATCACACATCACACCGGATACTTTTCTCCAACCATTCCAACCTGCCTGCTCACGCTTCTTCACCTCTTTTCCACACTCTCCATTGCTCTGGATTGTTGAGCCTTCTTCTTCTTCTTTTCCTTTCGGCTGTTCCCTTCAGGGGTCGCCACAGCAAATGATCTGCCTCCATCTCTCCCTATCCCCTGCATCTTCTACTCTTACTCCAACGACCTTCATGTCCGCCTTCACCGCATCCATAAATCTTCTCTTTGGTCTTCCTCTGGGCCTTTTGCCTGGTAGTTCCAACCTCAGCATCCTACGACCAATATACTCACTATCCCTCCTCTGTACATGTCCACCCCATCTCAATCTAGCCTCTCTGACTTTGTCTCCAAAACCTCTAACATGTGCTGTCCCTCTGATGTACTCATTTCTGATCCTATCCATCCTCGTTACTCCCAAAGAGAACCTCAACATTTTCATCTCTGCTACCTCCAACTCTGACTCCTGTCTTTTCCCCAGGGCCACTGGGGAACCATACAACATTGCTGGCCTCATCACCGTCTTGTACACTTTTCCCTTCATTCTTGCCGATACTCACCTATCACACCGGACACTTTTCTCCATCCATTCCAACCTGCCTGCATGTGCTTCTTCACCTCTTTTCCACACTCTCCATTGCTCTGGATTGTTGAGCCAAAGTACTTAAAATCCTCTACCTTCTTTATTTCTGCTATCTGTAACCTCACTGTTCCTCTTGGGACCTTGTTGTTTACACGCATTCTGTTTTACCGAGGCTCACCTTCATTCCTCTCCTTTCCAGGGCATACCTCCACCTCTCTAGATTTTCCTGCACTTGTTCTCTGCACTCACTGCAGATCACAATGTCATCCTTCAACATCATAGTCCATGGAGATTCTTGTCTAACCTCGTCTGTCAGCCTGTCCATCACCATAGCAAACAAGAGGCTCAGAGCTGACCCTTGATGCAGTCCCACCTCCACCTTGAACTCTTCTGTCACACCGACAGCACACCTCACCACTGTCTTACATGTCTCATACATGTCCTGCACCACTCTAACATACTTCTTTGCCACTCCCGACTTCCTCATGCAATACCACAGTTCCTCTCTCGGCACCCTGTCATATGCCTTCTCCAGATCCACAACGGCACAATGCAGCTCCTTCTGACCTTCTCTGTACTTCTCTATTAACATCCTTAAAACAAACACTGCATCTGTGGTGCTCTTTCTTGGCATGAAACCAAACTGTTGTTCACAAATGCTGACCTCTGCCCTGAGTCTAGCTTCCACTATTCTTTCCCACAACTTCATCGTATGGCTCATCAGCTTTATCCCTCAGTAGTTGCCACAACTCTGCATGTCTTCCTTGTTCTTAAAAATGGGTACAAGCACACTTCTCCTCCATTCCTCTGGCATCGTCTCACTCTCTAAGACCTTGTTGAATGTTCTTCTACTGCTCCCTCGCCTAGACACTTCCATACCTCCACTGGTATGTCATCAGGACCAACTGCCTTTCCACTCTTCATCCGCTTCAATGCCCTCCTCACTTCACCCTTACTAATCTTCGCTACTTCCTGGTCCTCAACGGTCACTACTTCTACTCTTTGTTCTCTCTCATTTTCCTCATTCATCAGCTCTTCAAAGTACTCTTTCCATCTTCCCAGCACACTTCTGTCATCAGTCAACACGTTTCCCACTCTGTCCTTAATCACTCTCACTGGCTGCACATCCTTCACATCTCTATTTCTCTGCTGTGCCAACCTGTATAAATCCTTTTTCCCTCCTAATTGTCCAGCCTGGCATAAAAGGCATCATACACCCCCTGTTTGGCTTTGACACCACTACCTTTGCCTTACGCTGTGTCTCCCTGTACTCCTGTTTACTCTCTTCGGTCCTCTCTATGTCCCACTTCTTCTTCGCTAACCTCTTCCTTTGTACACACTCCTGCACTTCCTCATTCCACCACCAAGTCTCCTTATCTACTGTCCTTCCAGAGGACACGCCAAGTACTCTCCTACCTGTCTCCCTGATCACATTAGCTGTAGTTTGTATCTCTGCCCCCTGTAACCTCAAAGTTCATCTTGGGTCCTTGTCGTTCACACACATGTATTCTGTCTTACTAAGACTAACCTTCAATCCCCTCCTTTCCAGGGCATACCTCCACCTCTCTAGATTTTCCTCCACTTGGTCTCTGCTCTCACTACAGATCACGATGTCATCTGCAAACATCATAGTCCATGGAGATTCTTGTCTAACCTCGTCTGTTAGCCTGTCCATCACCATAGCAAACAAGAAGGGGCTGAGAGCTGACCCTTGATGCAGTCCCACCTCCACCTTGAACTCTTCTGTTACACCGACAGCACACCTCACCACTGTCTTACATCTCTCATACATGTCCTGCACCACTCTAACATACTTCTCTGTCACTCCAGACTTCCTCATACAATACCACAGTTCTTCTCTCGGCACCCTGTCATATGCTTTCTCCAGATCCACAAAGGCACAATGCAGCTCCTTCTGACCTTCTCTGTACTTCTCTATTAACATCCTCAAAGCAAACACTGCATCTGTGGTGCTCTTTCTTGGCATGAAACCAAACTGTTGTTCACAAATGCTGACCTCTGCCCTTAGTCTTGCTTCCACTATTCTTTCCCATAGCTTCATTGTATGGCTCATCAACTTTATCCCTCTGTAGTTGCCACAACTCTGCACATCTCCCTTGTTCTTAAAAATGGGCACAAGCACACTTCTCCTCCATTCCTCTGGCATCTGCTCACTTTCTAAGACCTTGTTGAATATTCTTGTCAGAAAATCTACTGCTACCTCCCCTAGACACTTCCATACCTCAACTGGTATGTCATCAGGGCCAACTGCTTACTAATCTTTGCTACTTCCTGATCCTCAACGGTCACCCCTTCTACTCTTTTTTTTCTCTCTCATTTTCCTTATTCATCAGCTCTTCAAAGTACTCTTTCCATCTTCCCAGCACACTTCTGTCATCAGTCAATACATTTCCCTCTCTGTCTTTTATCACTCTAACTTGCTGCACGTCTTTCCCATCTCTATTTCTCTGCTGTGCCAACCTGTATAGATCATTTTCTCCCTCCGTACTGTTCAATCTATCATACAAGTCATCATACGCCCTCTGTTTGGCCTTTGACACTGCTACCTTCGCCTTACGCTGTGTCTCCCTGTACTCCTGTTTACTCTCTTCGGTCCTCTCAATGTCCCACTTCTTCTTGGCTAACCTCTTCTTTTGTACACACTCCTGCACTTCCTCATTCCACCACCAAGTTTCCTTATCTACTTTCCTTCCAGAGGACACTCTCCTACCGGTCTCCCTGATCACATTGGCTGTGGTTGTCCAGTCCTCTGGAAGCACTTTCTGACTACCCAAAGCCTGTTTCAACTCCTCCTTGAAGACAACACAACACTCTTCCTTTTTCAGCTTCCACCACTTTGTCTTCTGCTCTGCCTTTGCCTTTTTCACCTTTCTCACCATCAGTGTCATCCTGCACACCACCATCCTATGCTGTTTGGCAACACTCTCACCAACTACTACTTTGCAGTCACTGACTTCCTTCAAATTACATCGCCTGCACAAGATGTAGTCTACCTGTGTGCTCTTACCTCCGCTTTCATAAGTCACCCTATGCTTCTGTTTCTTAATTATATTGGCTTATATTCCGGTGCGCTCAATGGTCCGGAAATTACGGGAGGGGGGGTATATAATAAATATAGGGATCCCTCCACGGTTAATTGTGACAGAGGAACCCCCACGCCACATTCAGATTCCACAAAGTAGGATTAACACACACACCCCCCCCCCCCCGACTAACATGTACGTACATGTGTATATAATATCACTCAATGCTTATAATAACAATTAAACATTCCAAGTAATGCATAAGATGTAAATAAAATATAAATAATGTGCAGTAGTTTTGATGAGCGGTTTTGGGTTGTTTTTGTTTGTTTTGGGGTTTTTTTCTGCATAATTAGTCTTGTTTTTGTGGCATTGTCCTTAACTTTTCCCCTATTTTTTTCTTAATTTCCTTTTTTTTAATTCGATGAATATTTAAAAAAAAAAAAAAAACTGCGATGCACTGACGTCGCATGAATTGAAGTTCGAAGTAGCGAGGGATCCCTGTACATCCATTTTGAAGTGTAATAATTAAAATAACTTGAAATCAAAGCAACTCAAATAATTCCGAACAACTCTAAGTGTAAAAGATCATACAACTGTTAAAACTACCAACTCAAATAACTCCGATCACTCATAACCCCGCACAAACACCTGAAAAGTGTCTAATTTTGATATTGTAAGAACTAACTGGAAGAGATCTCCACTCCTCCACTTTATCATGTGTGGAGGTGATGTTCTCTGATCTTGCGTGTGTGTGTGTGCGTGTGTGTGTGTGTGTGTGTGTTGCTTTCCTCTTTTGCAGAGTGTGCAGTATAATCTCTATGAGATTCCTTTATTCATTTGTATGGGAGCGATCGGTAAGATAAAGTTAAACCTGTTGTTTACTTCATCACGTTGTTTTCTTGTAAAATTTTAACAGATTGTTCCACTTTCTCCTCCTTCTCTCGACAGGTGGGTTGCTTGGAGCGATCTTTAATGCCCTCAATTACTGGCTGACAATTTTCCGAATCAGGTAAGGCCTAATGGCATGAGAAGCGCGAGAGGTGAAAATTCATTCAAGTGTTCACCGTAACCAAACGGCGTTTCTCAGGTACGTGCATCGGCAGTGCCTGCAGGTGATGGAGGCCATGTTGGTGGCCGCGGTTTCGGCCAGTGTGTCCTTCGCAATGATTTATTTCTCCAGCGACTGCCAGCCGTTGAAGGAGGAGTCACAGGAGGAGTATTCTCTCCAGGTGGATGGAGTATTTCAGGTTCTATAAACTGTTGTTGGTGTGAGACTTGAGGAAATCTTTCCTGAGAACATCTCTTTTCTTGATGATTTTAGCTGTTTTGTGCTGATGGAGAGTATAACGCAATGGCAACAGCCTTCTTCAACACACCTGAGAAGAGTGTAAGGAGCCTGTTTCATAGTCCGCCAGGTGTGTGCGTGTGCGTGTGTGTGTGTGTTGCTGTAACCATGGAATTGCAGCTGTGTTATTTTGAGATGGTGTTCTAGAAAGTAATTCACTGTATTCTCACTGAAAGCTGTGACTCCACAAACAACAAAATATTCTCATGTCCATGTGATATATTTGCAGTTTTATTGGGGTTTTTTTGTGAGATTTGATTTGCAGATATTTTCACCTCTGTTCGACTGTCTGTCTGTTTGTTTGTTATACTGAAATATAATTCTAAGTATTTTGCATGCATATTGCAGAAATTTCTTTTTCATGTCTGGTTTGGTTCAAATCACACATCATGAAATGTTGGAGTTGATCTGTGCATGTGATCACGTTGAGGAAAAAAAATCCCTATTCGCTTTAAAACGGGCCTCACAACAAGAAGGCCTGGGCTCGGTGAGGGGGTTTCTGTGTGGAGTTTGCATGTTCTCCTCGTGCTTGGTGGGTTTCTTTCAGGGCCTCCAGTTTCCTCTCACAGTCCAAAAACATGCACAGTAGGCAAACCGTCTGTTCCAAGTCACTGCATGGTGTGAGTGTGAATGGTTGTGTGTGTATGTTGGCCTCGTAATAGTCTACTGAGCTCTTCAGAGTATACAGTGTCTTCACCCAGAGTTGGCTGACATAGGTACAACCCTAATTAGGATTAAGCAGCTTTGAAAATGAATAAATGATCATCAGATGCCCACCAGGGGCAGACATTTCATTATAAAGGTTCCAAGTAATAAAAACCTGAGGCATGATTTTGCAGGTTACTTAAGTCACCATTGTCCATTTTTGTTTGGTGGTTGTAGTTTACGCTGTATTTATGCCCCTTGGGTTTGTAGTGGGTTCATAAAGCTGATTCCATGTAATTGTACATTTTGTCCTCTTCCTCACAGGCACTTATAATCCACAGACCCTGGGATTCTTCACCCTGACCTATTTCTTCCTGGCGTGCTGGACTTATGGACTGACCGTCTCAGCAGGTGTCTTCATCCCCTCTCTGCTCATTGGGGCAGCCTGGGGCCGACTCTTCGGCATACTGCTCACGTTATCGTCCCCAAGTGAAAATACAGTGAGTTTAAACACCACCAGAAACATAAACAGCCATTTTATCACTTTTTTTTTTTTTTAAGTGTCCTCAAGAAAGCAATAAGCCACCTGTGTGCTGTCGAGATAAATCGAGATTGGTGTGTAGCTGCGGTCACATAATTAGTTTGGCCGTTTTGCACAATTGGATGGTGCTATATATAGATAAGTCGACAGCTGGTAAGTTGTTGTGTTTGAAATGAAAACCTGAATACGTCTGTGTTCTGTGTTTTGATTTTTTTTTTTTAAGCTTCCCTTTTCTTTGTGAGCTTGTGTAAGATTAGCTATCTGTTGTTTTTGAAGATCTGGGCAGATCCGGGAAAGTACGCCCTGATGGGAGCCGCAGCCCAACTCGGTGAGTCAGAGATGTTTTGGTGACATGTGTGACATGATGACTTCCTGATTGCTTCATGTTGCCTGAGAGCCTGCCTGAACAAGGAAAAAAAATGACCCATCCATGGTTTTGCAGGTGGTATCGTCAGAATGACCCTCAGCCTCACGGTCATCTTGGTGGAAGCTACCGGAAACGTGACCTACGGCCTGCCGATCATGCTGGTGCTCATGACTGCCAAGATCGTCGGGGATTATTTCATAGAAGTACGTTTTGATCACGATGTCCTTTCACACGCTTCACTCTGATTTTAAATCCTTCTGTTTCTTCTGAATGTGTGTATGTGTGTGTGTTTGTTGTTGTTGTGGGTTTATCGTGCACAGGGTCTGTACGACGTGCACATTAAGCTGCAGAGCGTTCCTTTCCTCCACTGGGAGGCCCCTGCCACATCGCACTGGCTGACTGCCAGGTACTGTATGTTTGTACCTTCACTAATCCAAAATGTTCTGAAATCCTCCTGACCTATGAAATCCTTCCTCTTTACGTCGTGCCCCATGCCTTTCGGGCTTGCTGGTCCTCAGTGTTCTGATGATTAACTCGCGGCATTCTGAGCATGAGATCGAGGTGCATTCATGAGATGTTTTCTCTGGGTCGTGTTTCAGTGAAAGTTCTCTTTTTTTTTGCTTTGATATCTCATATAAGCAGAGTTTTTTGTGCTTCTTGTGTACTCCAGTGCAATTTAACATGTTTATTTCCAATACAATCAAAACTGGCAAATTCCTCACATTGCTGTGTTTTACGGTTCAGCATTGCTGACGCTTGAATATTCAGAATTCTTCAATATTCCCTATACCAAATGCATTCCTTTAGTTTAAATCTTTGCTGTACTTGTACCTGCGCTCGTCACAAGACTTCAGCATTCCCAAACACTTCGTGGGTTTCCAGACACTTGGAAGTTATTTCCTTGAGGCTCGGGCATTATGCCCAGATACTGCAGCCTTATTTACAGACACGTGACTGTTTTTTCAGGGGTGTGGCCATTATTCAGAGCCTTTGGCATTTTTAGAGGACTGTGGCATTATTCCTGGATGTTTGTGTTATTCCTAGTCATGGCTGGTATTCAGTGACACTTCAGAATTCCCTATATTTGAGTATTTATCACAATTATGGATTCTTCCAACTCTCTTTAAAGCTCACAATACACAGCAATGCATCAGAGTTCGCAATCTGCAGTTGTCCTATGGACCCAGTTCACAGGGCTGAGCATATATTTTCATCGGGTTTTTTTTTTTTTTGTCCCACAGAGAAGTCATGAGCTCTCCAGTCACATGCTTTAACAGATTGGAGAAGGTGGGCACCATCGTGGACGTCCTCAGCTCCACGTCCACCAATCACAACGGTTTCCCTGTGATCGTGCAGACAGGAAGCAGTGATGAGGTACACATCATTTCCTGTGGATGCTCAGGATAGGGTGGAGATTGTGGTGGTTCCTCTGTATCCGAGTATTTTGGACCTGGAGTGATGTGGGGTTTTTCTGTTTGTTTGTACAGCCCGGGAAGCTCTGCGGCCTCATCCTCCGCTCCCAGCTCATTGTCCTGCTCAAACACAAGGTAAGTCCGGCTCTGCGCCCTTCTCCCATGATACCTTGGTGAAGAGAATCTGAGTACAAACACAAACAGAATAAACATATGAATGAGATGCTGGATGAAAGCAGTGTTTCCGACCAATCGGAAATCAGAGCTCAAGTGCGCTTCATTTGAAGTGGTTCTGAAGAAATTCTCAGTAACTCAGGTCTGAATGTAAAAGTGTGTGTATGTGTGTGTGTGTGTAGATGTTTGTGGAGAGAGTGCGTTCTCGATTTATCCGTCGCAGACTTCTGCTGAAGGACTTCAGGGACGCGTATCCCCGTTTCCCCCCTATCCAGTCCATCCATGTCTCCCAGGATGAGCGAGAGTGCATGATGGACCTTACGGAGTTTATGAACCCCACCCCTTACACCGTCCTTGAGGTTTGCACTCTCGTTCTGTCTTCACCGTCCTCGGTGTCATCGTCTCTGTTTCAAATCAAATCATGCTGTTTATTTTCTTTCAGGAAACATCCCTCCCTCGTGTGTTTAAGTTATTTCGGCCACTGGGACTCAGGCACTTGGTTGTGGTTGACGATAACAACAGGGTAAGAACTGACAACGAAAATTATAAATTTCAATTAAAAAAACCCCGCAAAATTGAATTTTGAGTTCTGTCAACATTTCAGGGTTTTTTCCCAGTAATTTTTTTTGGGGGGTTTTAATTTAAAAGGATGCAATTCAATAAGCTTGAAACTTTATGAAGAATCATAATAATTATATAATCTCCTATAAGTAATTCTAATTATTTATAGAAATAAAAAAGAGCTTCAATTAATATAATTTTTTTCTAAATATGATTTTAAGTACAATATATTTATTTAAGTATAAATATTACACCCTACCCGATATGAGTCCCAGAGAGAATTTGATTTTGGAATTGAAAAGTTAAGGGTGAAGGTCACAGCAAGGTCATGATGTTTTCGAGGTGGAGCGCTTACAAGTTTTAAATGAGTGCTGACAGCCATGCTGTTACTATGAAACACTATCAGAAAACCGTATCTTCTTCTTCTTTTCCTTTTGGCTTTTCCCGTCAGGGGTCGCCACAGCGAATCATCTGCCTCCATCTCACCCTATCCTCTGCATCTTCTACTCTTACTCCAACTACCTTCATGTCCTCCTTCACCACATCCATAAATCTTCTCTTTGGTCTTCCTTTCGGCCTTCTGCTTGGTAGTTCCAACCTCAGCATCCTACTACCAATATATTCACTATCCCTCCTCTGTGCATGTCCAAACCATCTCAATCTAGCCTCTCTGACTTTGTCTCCAAAACCTGTTACATGTGCTGTCCCTCTGATGTACTCATTCCTGATCCTATCCATCTTGGTTACTCCCAAAGAGAACCTCGACATTTTCATCTCTGCTACCTCCAGCTCTGCCACTTGTCTTTCCCCCAGGGCCACTGTTTCTAAACCATACAACATCGCTGGCCGAATCACCATCTTGTACACTTTTCCTTTCATTCTTGCCGATATTCGCCTATCACACCGGACACTTTTCTCCAACCTGCCTGCACATGCTTCTTCAGCTCTTTTCCACACTCTCCATTGCTCTGGATTGTTGAGCCTAAGTACTTAAAATCCTCGACCTTCTTTATCTCTGCTCCCTGTAACCTCACCGTTCCTCTTGGGTCCTTGTCATTCACACACATGTATTCTGCCTTACTGAGACTAACCTTCATTCCTCTCCTTTCCAGGGCATACCTCCACCTCTCTTGATTTTCCTGCACTTGTTCTCTGCTCTCATGACAGACCACAATGTCATCTGCTAATATCATAGTCCATGGGGAATCTTGTCTAACCTCGTCTGTCAGCCTGTCCATCACCATAGCAAACAAGAAGGGGCTGAGAGCTGACCATTGATGCAGTCCCACCTCCAGCTTGAACTCTTCTGTCACACCGACAGCATACCTCACCACTGTCTTACATCTCTCATACATGTCCTGTACCACTCTAATATACTTCTCTGCCACTCCAGACTTCCTCATGCAATACCGCAGTTCCTCTTTCGGCACCCTGTCATATGCTTTCTTCAGATCCACAATTCAGCTCCCTCTGACCTTCTCTGTACTTCTCTATTAACATCCTCAAAGCAAACACTGCATCTGTGGTGCCCTTTCTTGGCATGAAACCAAACTGTTGTTTACAAATGCTGACCTCTGCCCTGAGTCTAGCTTCCACTATTCTTTCCCATAACTTCATCGTATGGCTCATCAACTTTATCCCTCTGTAGTTGCCACAACTCGGCATGTCTCCCTTGTTCTTAAAAAATGGGCACCAGCACACTTCTCCTCCATTCCTCTGGCATCCTCTCACTCTCTAAGACCTTGTTGAATGTTCTTGTCAGAAAATCTACTGCTATCTTGCATAGACACTTCCATACCTCCACAGGTATATCATCAGGACCAACTGCCTTTCCATTCTTCATACTCTTCAATGCCCTCCTCACTTCACCTTTACTAATCTTTGCCACTTCCTGGTCCTCAACAGTCACCTCTTCTACTCTTTTTTTTCTCTCTCTCATTTTCCTCATTCATCAGCTCTTCAAAGTACTCTTTCCATTTTTCCAGCACACTTCTGTCATCAGTCAATACGTTTCCCACTCTAACTTACCTTAATCACTCTAACTTGCTGCATGTCCTTCCCATCTCTATTTCTCTGCTATGCCAACCTGTATAAATCATTTTCTCCCTCCTTACTGTCCAGCCTATCATACAAGTCATCATACTGTTTGGCCTTTGACACCGCTATCTTCGCATTACACTGTGTCTCCCTGTACTTCTGTTTACTCTTTTCGGTCCTCTCAATGTCCCACTTCTTTTTAGCTAACCTCTTCCTTTGTACACACTCCTGCATGTCCTCATTCCACCACCAAGTGTCCTTATCTCCTACCCCTCTCCCAGATGACTGGACAACTACAACTAATGTCATCAGGGAGAGGGGTAGGAGAGTTCTTGGTGTGACCTCTGGAAGGAGAATAGATAAGGAGACTTGGTGGTGGAATGAGGACATGCAGGAGTGTGTACAAAGGAAGACAACACTGTCTCCTCTTTGAAGACAACACGACACACTTCCTTTTTCAACTTCCACCACTTTGTCTTCTGCTCTGCCTTTGCCTTCTTCACCTTCCTCACCATCAGCGTCATCCTGCACACCACCATCCTATGCTGTTTGGCAACACTCTCACCCACTACTACTTTGCAGTCACTGACTTCATTCAAATTACATTGCCTGCGCAAGATGTACCTGTGTGCTCCTACCTCTGCTTTTATAAGTCACCCTATGCTCTTGTCTCTTCTGGAAGAAAGTATTCCCCACAACCATTTCCATCCTTTTTGCAAAATCTATCAACATCTGTCCTTCTGTGTTCCTGTCCTGGATACCAAACCTGCCCATCACTTCCTCATACTCTCTATTGCCTGCACCAACATGTCCGTTGAAGTCTGCCCCAATGACCACTCTTTCACCTCTGGGGGTACTCTGCATCACTTCATCTAACTCACTCCAGAATGCCTCCTTCTCTTCTAGCTCACATCCTGCCTGTGGGGCATGAGCACGAACAACATTGAACATCACGCCTTCAACTTCTAACCTGAGACTCATCAAAAATTTTATGCCGGATGCCTTTCCTGTCGCAACCCTCTGCATTTATCCGGGCTTGGGACCGGCGTGAGGACGGACACTTGTTTGTGCCCATCCTCACAGCTGTAGTCATCAGGAAATCGTATATGGACTTTGAAATGAGAAAATTACATTTTGACCTTGATTGGCATTGAAAGGTCAAACCCCAGCCGTCTTGTAATTCTTGAAACAAGCGATTTATTTGTTGTTTCGAAGAATGGGTGCCGTACGTCTATGCGTCGCACTTTAGCTTCTGGACTTTTACCTGCCGCGTGCTGAAGCTGGTGCTTTTAGACTCGGTGTGCTGGCTCACTACTAGGAGTGTGCGGATGAGTTTGTGTGTGAGTGACCTTGACCTATTTTTCAAGGTCACGGAGTTAAATGTGCTTGTTCTGTATTGGAATACAGACGCTCCCCGACTTACGTTTTTAATTGGTTCCAGACGGCCGAACGCAAGTTGTTACAATGACGTGTGACGCTCATACTTTACTATACATCCATAAATACTCTTACCGTATCTCATAAAATACCCCTAAATCAATTATTATAAACATAGCGTTGTAAAATAATATCAAATATCAACACTAATTTCAAATAAGTCACTTATTTATACCGAGTTTCTTTACATGAAGCTTAAAACAGCCAATCAACGCTTACAATATGTGAAACGCTCAATACCGAAAGTAGTGTACTTGCTGTGGGTTATACAGACTTCCAGTCTTTCAAGTGCACAAGGGTAACGTTGAACTCATTTAGAACACAGCCTGCACTGATGTAAATCCCAGCAAAGTGGAGCGTTCTTTCTTTTGTGTAAGTGAGTAAACTTTATTCAAGAGATGCATACAAAGAACAAGTACAAATCCTAGTGAATATTAATTTCAAAATAAGTATACACTCTTAGGATTCTTCTAAAAGATAATAAATATCTGTAATTTGTGCAGTCGGGTTTTCATTAATATTACAACTTTCTTTGCTGAACAGAGAATGTATGGTAGATTGTGTCGATCTGAGCAGATAGTTAATTCATCTCTGTGTATGAAACTTGCACCCATGCTAGTAGACTTACACTTCTGACTAACCATATTTGCTTCAGGTTACAAAAGTCCGTAAAACAGTGTAAACACAAAGATCACAGAGACGACATCTTAACATAAGGGTAACACTCTATATAACTTATATATATATATCCACTAGTCCTTCTCAAAAAATTAGCATATTGTGATAAAGTTCATTATTTTCTGTAATGTACTGATAAAAATTAAACTTTCATATATTTTCGATTCATTGCACCCCAACTGAAATATTTCAGGTCTTTTATTTTTTTAATACTGATGATTTTGGCATACAGCTCATGGAAACCAAAAATCCTTATCTCAAAAAATTAGCATATTTCATCCAACCAATTAAAAAAAATAGTGTTTTTAATACAAAAAAGTCAACCTTCAAATAATTATGTTCAGTTATGCACTGAACACTTGGTTGGAAATCCTTTTGCAGAAATGACTGCTTCAATGTGGCTTGGCATGGAGGCAATCAGCCTGTGGCACTGCTGAGGTGTTACGGAGGCCCAGGATGCTTCGATAGCGGCCTTAAGCTCATCCACAGTGTTGGGTCTGGTGTCTCTCAACTTTCTCTTCACAATATCCCACAGATTCTCTATGGGCTTCAGGTCAGGAGAGTTGGCAGGCCAGTTGAGCCCAGTAATACCATGGTCAGTAAACCATTTAGCAGTGGTTTTGACACTGTGAGCAGGTGCCAGGTCGTGCTGAAAAATGAAGTCTTCATCTCCATAAAGCTTTTCAGCAGATGGAAGCATGAAGTGCTCCAAAATCTCCTGATAGCTAGCTGCATTGACCCTGCCCTTGATAAAACACAGTGGACCAAAACCAGCAGCTGACATGGCACCCCAGACCATCACTGACTGTGGGTACTTGACACTGGACTTCAGGCATTTTGGCATTTCCTTCCCCCCAGTCTTCCTCCAGACTCTGGCACCTTGATTTCTGAATGACATGCCAAGTTTGTTTTCATCTGAAAAAAGTTTTTTGGACCACTGAGCAACAGTCCAGTGCTGCTTCTCTGTAGCCCAGGTCAGCCGCTTCTGCCACTGTTTCTGGTTCAAAAGTGGCTTGACTTGGAGAATGCGGCACCTGTAGCCCAGTCCATTGCTTCCACAGGTCCCCCAAGGTCTGGAATCAGCCCTTCTCCATAATCTTCCTCAGGGTCCGCTCACCTCTTCTGGTTGTGCAACGTTTTCTGCCACACTTTTTCCTTCCCACAGACGTCCCCACTGAGGTGGCTTGATAGAGCACTCTGGGAACAGCCTATTCGCTCAGAGATTTCTTTCTGTGTCTTACCCTCTTGCTTGAGGGTGTCAATGATGTCCTTCTGGACAGCAGTCAGGTCGGCAGTCTTACCCATGATTGTGGTTTTGAGTAATGAACCAGGCTGGGAGTTTTTAAAAGCCTCAGGAATCTTTTGCAGGTGTTTAGAGTTAATTGGTTGATTCAGATGATTAGGTTAATAGCTCGTTTAGACTACCTGAACATCATATGCTAATTTTTTGAGATAGGAATTTTGGGTTTTCATGAGCTGTATGCCATCAGTATCAGTATTAAAACAATATAAGACCTGAAATATTTCAGTTGGTGTGCAATGAATCTAAAATATATGAAAGTTTAATTTTTTTCAGTACATTACAGAAAATAATGAACTTTATCACAATATGCTAATTTTTTGAGAAGGACTAGTATACACACTCAGTCTGTAGTTTGTAAGTAACGTCAGCGTACTACATAGGTACGTCTAAACTCAAAATTTTACTTTTTTTTTTGAGAGGAAAAAAAAAAAAAAAACAACGTAAAATGGATAAACGTAAGTCGGGGAGCGTCTGTATTATGAAATGGCCCATTCAGTGGGCGTGTCTGCACCCTTGTGGTCTATTATTTACTTATTTATTTCTTTGAATATGAAGTAAGAGAGATCTCTTGAAAAGTTAAGTGTAGTCCACATGCTGTTTTTATTACATTATCTGCATGGTGGAGGTACCTTTCTTCTCGATAATTTTTTTTTTTATTGCCCTGCAAGAACTGTAAAGCAGAGCCTGTATCGGTCCGTCATGGTGAAGAGCGAGCTGAGCCGCAAGGTAAAGCTCTCAATTTTCCAGTCGATCTACGTTCCAACCCTCATCTATGGTCACGAGCTTTGGGTAGTGACTGAAAGAACAAGATCGGGGATACAAGCGGCTGAAATGAGCTTCCTTCGCTGGGTGGCGGGGCTCGCCCTTAGAGATAAGGTGAGAAGCTCTATCATCTGGGAAGAGCTCGGAGTAGAACCGCTGCTCCTCCGCATTGAGAGGGGCCAGTTGAGGTGGCTTGGGCATCTGGTTGGAATCCCTCCCGAATGCCTCCCTGGTGTGGTGTTTTGGGGATGTTCAACCAGGAAGAGACCCCGGGGTCGACCCAGAACATGCTGGAGGGACTATATCTCTTGGCTTGTCTGGGAACGCCTCGGTGTCTCACCCCCCCCAAGAAGAGCTGGAGGGAAGTGGCTGGGGAGAGGGATGTCTGGACCTCATTGCTTTGGTTGCTTCCCCCGCGACCCGACCCCGGAAGAAGCGGAAGATGATGATGCAGGAACTGAATAAAAAAAATTTAAAAAAAAAACAGATGAACATTTGCTCAGAATTGCAGCTTTACATGTACAAGGCTTTTTATAGATTTATTTATGTATATTTTCACACCAATGTAAATTATTCTAAACAACCATATCTGCAAGCTGTGCACCAGATGTTAACTGCTAATTACGACGCTCTTAAGCGCTGATTAAACGCCGTACCACAGGCTGAACTTTGTAATATAATTAGAAATACAAATAATTGTAATGAAGTAAGTGTTCAGAGACTGAAGATCTTCCCACAGTACCGCAGGAATGAGTGATGCATTTATTTTTACTTTACATTTCATTTTAATGTGATGAAGTAAAGATTGATCGCAGGCCATCAATTTAAATTCTGGAATGAAAAGGGGGAAAAATGAAAGGATCGGGAAGAAGAGAAGATTATCAGCGAACAGGAAGCTTTACAAATGAGTTGTTTTGTTTATCTGAGGTGCTCACCTTCCCAGTTTAGCTTCTGGTGTGCTTCCTTTTACCGGAGATATTAACTCTGGATGCCAGGATGTCAGGGTTGGTACTAAGGAACACGGTTGGGATTTATTTCAAATGTACCGGTAGTGTTCATCCCTCTCGTGTGTGTGTGTGTGTGTGTGTGTGTGTGTGTATTTCATCATGAAAAGCTCAAAATAGCCAAGTTTATCCAGTGGATTACTCACGGGGTCTGATATTTTGGGAGTAAGTGGTTATTTTTATCCCTGGGAGTGATGTCACTGTGCTGGGTGGGGTCGATGTCTCTTTCAGAGACAGTGAGACATCACATTCTAGTGACTCTGAAGACAAGAGCTGTCAGAGATGTTTTCTGTGATTGCTGCACTTGTTGTCTGTGAAACGCAGAACTGGACCGTAATGTGTTATGATGCGCGGGATCAGTGATGTAGCCCAGCAAATCCAACGAGTTTGTGTCGCTACCAGTCTGGAACAGCCAGTGAGAAAGGCACCGTGTCTCTGTGTATACCTATAGTCGCAACAGTCGCACTCACTTTGAAATCGAGCGTGGGCTGATGTTGCCAGAAGGATCCGCTGATGTCATGATCATTTTCAATCGCGAGTAACACTAATTCACCACAGGGAGACGTTAAAACATGCAGTGAAACGTTGGCGATAGATTTGTGGGTCAAATTGGTTTGTTGTGTGTGAGATCTGTAAAGTTTGCAAGGTGTATATGAGGTTTCTTCACGAAGCAAGCCGAGTGAGGCTGTCTGTAGCTGCTATAATGTATGTACTTGTTTTTAATTCCACACTGTAGTTGTAACTGGAGAAAAACCCTGATTTCTTCATTGTTCTCACTTTCCCCGTGTCCTGTTGTCGGACTGTGTTAGAATGTGTACTTTCCTAGTGTTCTCACCATGTGTTGTGTGTTTGTTAAAGGTCATGGGTCTGGTGACCAGGAAGGATCTGGCACGCTACCACCTGGGCAAGCACGGCCTGGAAGAGATGGACCTGGCTCATGCGTGACCTTCACCTTCTCTCCGGTGGACAAGACAGCTCAATCATATCACACCACAGTCAATGAACTCCAAACAGCACAGTCCGATCCGGACCAGTCCCAGACGCGACCAGCCAAGAAAATTCGTCGTGCGATGTGGCGTCTGATCGGCACGTTGTAGCATCTCTTTGGTGACTCCTCGTTTTTCGCGTCATTATGTGCTCAAAGCACACATTTGATTTACGTTTAGTTCAGTTGTCTTTATTTTTTCAATCCATTCAGGAGTTTTTGCAAAAATCTCATCGGACGTGTTCCAGACGGCACGCTACCATTGTATTATTGTTATAAAGTACAGTTGTTTTACCTTATAGATGCATTTAAATATTATGGTAGTTTGTTGTTTCATGGAGGAGGCCATGCCGATTTTGTTTTACGAGTCTCCCTAATTTCAATGTGCCTTCTAGGTCCAATGCGGACTCTGGATCCTTGTTACCGGTTCTGATTCAGGTGGCTCTCAAATGGCCTTAAGCTGTAGTACATCACTGTCACATCATTGTGGGGTTTTTGTTGATTTTTTTTTTTTAAATATATATTGTGTGAAACTATGGATTAAATTCCCACTCGGTATGAGCCTCGGTGTGGTCGATATCTAAGGCATCGTGAAGACTTTGATGATCTTGCCTGTGATGTTCTCTACAGGAAGAAACATCCAATTTCATTTCAGCTCATTTTGTGCCCATCAAAACACATTTAGTTTTTTTTTTTCTGAAACAAGTTTCACAGTTCATTGTTTCTTTCATTTGTTCGTAAGTTATTTTGCACATGTAAAGTTAGAGAGTAGACGCTGGAGCTTGAATTTATATTAATATTTTTGAACTTTTGCACAATAATAAATCAAAGGACACGAGTGAATCCACCTCGGAGAGGTCTTTGATGGATCATGAAAAGTTGTACTTGATAATGAACGTGTGGTGAATTCCAGACCTTTCCTTTAAAATGCACTCACTTTTATTTTGTGTATTATTTTATTGTCAGAAATATGATGGGGTGCATTGTTATTTTCCTTTCTGTCGAAGACGGGCGGGCGTGGTCCCCAGTACGCTTTACACCTTCCTCCACTCTCGGGGTTACTGACACGGTTTTACACTGTTCAACTCGTGTGTAGATGAATAAACATCAACTGGTTGTGTAATTTCTTGCTGTTCCTCGTTATTCGGTAGCGTTGACCATTCTGCTCTGGTGCAACATTTTGAGTGAGTGAAGCCACAAGTTCAACATCAAAAGAAATCCTTCATTGAAGGTGATGAACAATTTCTGAGAAGCGTGCGCAGCCCTGGCTCTCTCTCTCTCTCTCTCTCTCTCTCTCGCTGTCTTTCTTTCTGTCCTTAATGCGCTCTGGATCGCTCTGTCTGGCTCGGTCTGTCTTTCTCTCTGTCCTTTTTTTCCCCTCTCGCTCTTTCTCTTTCTTGCTGTCTGTCTCTTGTCTTTCACTCGCTCTATCTGTCTGTCTCTCTCTCATATTGCTCTGTCTTCTGTTTCCACATCAAATGCTGGCCTTGAGGTTGGTTTTATTGTCATTCTGCTTCCTTTCTCGAGATCTTCTGAGGCTTTAAATCTGTTTCATAGGTTAAACATGGCTACTAAAATAGTTTTTTTACACACACACACACACACACACACACACACACACAGTATTCCCGTTGTTTGTTGCACTTGAGTGTAATTCCCTTATGCATTTACAGCGCCTGAGAAGGTCGAAACTAACATGTATTTACAATGCCGGAGATCTCAGACAGGAATTCTGTACTAATTGGTTAATTCTTGATGAATTCATATGCAGTACATGTAATTAATGAGAACAATTGATTATATAACAAACTCTGACCTTATTGCTTTTATTGATAAATACTGTCGCGTACTTAATTAGCTAAATATTACTGTGTTTGGCTAGTTCTTCAGTAGCGGCGTTTGTATTAGCATGGTTTATATTTTCTTGACTCTCAGCAGTTACAGTGACAGCAGCTCGAAATCACATTTTATTTTTTTTCCATATGAACTAATAAAACTGAATTTAAAAATAAGTGAAGAGAAACCTGGATGACACTTCATTCATCTTCAGAACTGAGAGATTTTTACTTTGTTTTTATTGTTTATTTATTTATTTATTTATTTTTTTGAGAGGAAATAAGTCAGACAGAAAACCGAGATGGTTCTTTAATCAATAGAATGATATCATCATGAAAAGTAAACTGTTGAAGTACAAGAGGAATAAACACACTGATGGCGATGCTGCCACTACTTTACCACCAGTCCGTGGTTAAATATTTTCCAGTAAAAGAACCATAATAAATGTTTACTTCCTCTCACAATCACTTATATGATGTATTTAATGCAATAACTACTCTTTAAAATGTGAAATATCCACTTTCATGATTCAATATTTATTTATTTATTGTTCATTTTTATCCTGGAAGGATTATTGCTAAGACTAACCTCACAACGTGCCCTTTATTTATTTATTTATTATTTAAAATTTTTATTTTAACTAAAGTTGTAACGTTTTTAGTAATAATAATTTCATAGCAACATGTAATAATAGTAATAAAGTAACTCATGCGACCTGCACACTCAATGCTAATACATTAGCTCCTGCTAATGCTAACCAGCAAGCATGCTCTTAATTAACATTTATTAATGTTAAGTGTCATGCTTTTGTGTTTACAATAAAATATCTTTTAGTATCGAATGAGAGTCCAATAAGGATTTGAGTATTTGTATTTGATGCATTCCAGAGGTACATATTATTATAAAGATACTTCGATTTTAGTCCATGTAGCTTATACAACCCCTGGCAAAAATGATGGAATCACCAGTCTCGGATGATTCTCATTCAGTTGTTTAATTTTGCAGAAAAAGCAGATCACAGACACGACACAAAGCTAAAAAAAATTTCAAACGCCAACTTTCTGGTTTTAAGCAACACTTAAAAAAAAAAATCAAGAATAAAATGTGATCGTCAGTATCAGTTACTTTTTTCGACCAAGAGGGGAATAAATTATGTAATCACTTTTTTTTGAAGAAAGAATTATGGAATCACTGTATATTTCCATTCCCCAAACTACCGCCTGCATCATATTAGATCTGCTTGTTAGTCTGCAGTTAAACAGGAGTGATCACACCTCAGAGAGATGTTGCACCAAGTGGACTGACATGAATCATGGCTCCAACACGAGAGATGGCTATTGAAACAAAGGAGAGGATTATCAAACTTCTTAAAGAAGGTAAATCATCACGCAATGTTACAAAAGATATCGGTTGTTCACAGTCAGCGGTGTCTAAAATCTGGACCAGGTACAAACAACATGGACCAGGTACAAACAGCAAGCATACTGGTAGAGCAAGGAAGACATCAAAGTGTCAAGACAGAAACCAGCAATACGTCTCGAAAACGGAAAATGTACAACAAAACAAATGGGAGTAAACTGGAGTCAACGTCTGTGACCAAACTGTAAGAAACTGCCGAAAGGAAATGGATTTACACCCAGAAAGCTAAACGAAAGCCATCAGTAACACCTCAACAGAAAAAAACAAGGTTACAATGGGATGAGGAAAAGCGTCCGTGGACTGTGGATGAAACTCGCATTCAGTGATGAATCGCGAATCTGCATTCGGCAAGTTGATGATGCTGGAACTTTTGTTTGATGCCATTCCAGTGAAATTTATGAAGATGACCGCCTGAAGAAAACATGCTTTTCTGCATGTAACTCCCATTTCCTTTAGCTGGTTTCTTACAGTACGGAACGGCACCCAACAAAAGTTCCAGCATCACCGCCTTGCCCAATGCAGATTCTCGATTCATCGCTGAATGTCTTTCATTCAGTCATGAGAGAACGCATCTCTCGTGTTGGAGGTGTGATTCATGGCAGTCCACTTGGTGCAACAACTCTCTGAGGTGTGATCCATCCTGTTTAACTGCAGACTAACGAGAAGATCTAATCTGGTGCAGGTGCAAGTTTTGGGAATGGAAATTTTAGTGATTCCATAATTCTTTCCTCAAATTGGGTGATTCCATAATTTATTCCCCACTTGGTCTAAAAAAAGTAACTGTTACTACCATATTTTTTTTCTTGATTTCTCTTAGTGTTTCTTCAAACCAGAAAGTTGCAATTTGAAATGACTTTAATTTTGTGTTGTGTCAGTGATCTGCTTTATTCCTGCAAAATTAAACAACTGAATGAACTTCCTCGGAGACTGGTGATGCCATCATTTTTGCCAGGGGTTGTATCAAACACAGAAGCTGTATTATTATTATTATTATTATTATTATTATTAATTAATTAATTTATTTATTTATTTATTTGTTTATTTTTGTCAAAAGAAAAGCATGATTACAGAATTAAAATAATTAAATTAAAATAAATTAAAATAATTCAGGAAAACATTGTTTCTGTGAAAAATACACTTTAATAGAAATGTAGACAGAGACCTTTTACTGATAAAAAGTTAATGAAGGCTGTTTTGTTGTTGTTTATTCAGAATAAAAGCCAGAGCTTCCAAAAGGTTCCTGATGATGGAGGTGAAGTTAAGAGGATAGAGAGAGACAGAGAGAGAGAGAGAGAGAGACATGTTCCTGGATTTTAAATTGTACACAAACACTTAATTTGATGTAAAAATGTTTTATGTTGGCAGTGCTGGTCTAGTGGTATAGGGCGCTGGATCGCTGATCCAAAGGTTGGGGGTTCGAGTCCCACTCTCCACAAGGTTGTCCCTGTCCCCCCACTGCACTAACTGGGTTATCAAAGGCGGGCCATGTCTCTCACTGTCTATGGTGAGAAGTTGATGTGAAGGAAGCATTGCTGACTTTCATAAAGAGGAGCTGCAAAGCCGTCAGCGTGTTTCTGTCCCTCGCTAAAGGGTTGGGTCAGGAAGGGCATCCGACATAAAAACCTATGAACCAAATCAAACATGGGAATCATTCGCTGTGGCGACGCCTGAGAAAGGGAAAAAGCCAAAAGGAAATCTCGTAATATATTCTTTCACAATAAATATCTTCACACTTATTGCAGTTGTACAATGCGGTCGGACGGGTTATATTTTGCTAAACGTTTATTACAGACTACATTCGAATTAAATTTCGAGAAATTTCACATTGCAGACATTTTTAACCTGTGAATTTGATTGTATGGAAATTTTTTCATGACATTTGGCGTGTATAAAATAAGACCACTAGGTGGCAGCAGCAGAGCAGAAACCAGGACCCACGGCACGCGCGTCAGGCTTCAGGTGCAAGAATTTATCGCTCACTGAAACGTCCGTATCGTGGTTGGGCCATGGATGGTGCGCATGAGACAGGAGGAAACCTGTGAACCCAGAGGAAACCCACGTGAACACAAAATACCATCAAACCTGGGACACACATTTCAATAATACAAATAAAATATTTTTAAAGTTAATCACAAGAGAAAATGACAATTATACTTTTGCATAGCCGTCAGCATGTTTCTGCCCTGCGATGGCCTGGCATGCTGTACAGGGTGTAATTTGCCCTCACCCAGAGTTAGCAGAGATGGGCACCAGTCTCCCCACGACCCTAAGCATGATTAAGCGTTTCAGGAAATGAATGAATGAACTCATGCGGTATCGGGACAACGGCGGCTTAGTGGTTAATGCCATTGCTGCTAATCTGAAGACCAGCGGGTCAATTCCCACCATCACTACTGTTGGGCCCTTGAGCAAGGCCCTTAACCCTCAGTGGCTCAAGTTGTATACCAATGATAATTGTAAGTCATAGCCAAATGCTCTGAATGTGCAACAACAGTTTTAAACAGTCGGGACTTGGGATAGCGTCAGAATTAGCAAAAATATTTATGAAAAAAAATTACAGAAAGAGTTTAATAAACAAGAAAGAAAGACACGTAATCAACAAATCCAGAAAGAGAAAATAAAAGTTGAATAAGAAGTCACGTGATCTGATGACGAGTCGAACGTTGAAGTTGTGTGTGGACTTCAGACTCGGATGCAGGTTCTCGCGCTCGGTTTTCGCAACAGGAGCAGAAGTTGAGTATCAGCAGTTCCGCCCTGTTACAGAAAACACGACTTCCTGCCGTGCACAGCGCCTTCACTCTGCTATTCCAGATATTCAGAGCTGCAAGTCTCATCAGGACAAAGGTGAGAGACGTTCCTCCTGAGTTTTAGATGGAGATTTTTAAGGAAATTGGATTTATGTGAAACGTTGAGGGAACTTTGGGAATTAAAACTCATGCGGATTTATTTCGAGACGAAAACAGGACGAATTTTGGCTCAGCGAGTGTGAGATGTTCAGATCATGTAGAGAATCGTCCTCGTGGTGTTTGCACAGATGTTCCTCTGCTCCTCCGTCATTAATAAGCAGAACTGCTTTGATGTTTTTCTGCATTAAACTTTAGAATTGTAAGTTTGCAGGCTGGATGATGATCATCTGTGAGATTCGCGTATGAAGTGCATGTGATGGGACTGAACCGCTGCTGCACCTTATCACAGTCCAACAAAATGACTTTTTCAAATTTTAATTCTTATTCATTCTTATGATGATGATGATGATGATGATGATGATTCTATTTTTGAAGGGCTCGACTCTGAAAGCTTTTCTTTATCAGCAGGATGAAACTGTGTGCTCGCTGAATGCCAGAATAAACCACATCCGCTTCAAACTTCTCAAACTGTGAGACTGAGATCCTGTTTTGACCAAAAAAAGAGAGATGGGGTTTCTACTGAACATTTAATTCAGGACGATGAAGAACGTGCCGCTCGCTCAGGCTTTTCATGATTTCAAGAAGCTTTACGAGTGCAGCACTTTAGAACTGCATGTTTTACCATCGTGTGAAAAAATAAGTGCACCCCATGGAAGCTGTTGATTCTTTTCAGCCGTATTTAAACGAGTAAACACGTCACACCGTTTAGAACATACGGACGGAGGTTCTCCACCCAAACAGCACCTCAACTAGCACAATTAGATCCTTACGTCGTTTATTCCGTAGAAATATCACTCGATATAATATTAAAGTACTGACACGCCCAGCCTCAGATCCTCAGACGTACCGTAGTTACTGATTTCAGATCTTTTTAAAACCTTCAGAGACTCATCAGCATCTCCGACCTTCTCTCTGAAGAACTTCAAAAACTCTTTCGATCTTGGCCTGGTGCCAAGGTTCCAGGTGAACAGGTTCCACCCACAGGGGGTTCGGATCAGTGGCACCTCATCCGGAAAACGTCTTCTTTTCCTTTCGGCTGTTTCCTTCAGGGGTCGCCACTGTGAATCATCCGCCTCCATCTCACCCTGTCCTCCGCATCTTCTTCTCTTACACCAACGACCTTCATGTTCTCCTTCACCACATCCATAAATCTTCTCTTTGATCTTCCTCTAGACCTTCTGCCTGGTCGTTCCAACCTCAGCATCCTACTGCCAATATATTCACTGTCCCTCCTCTGTACATGTCCAAACCATCTCAATCTAGCCTCTCTGACTTTGTCTCCAAAACATCTTACATGTGCTGTCCCTCTGATGGACTCATTCCTGATCCTACCCATCCTCGTTACTCCCAAAGAGAACCTCAACATTTTCATCTCTGCTCATCTGGAAGACGTGGTTCTTATTTTATGACCCTGAAAGTGTCGGCGTGTGAGATGTATGTCACTTACTTTTGCGTTTTTAGAATTTTTTATCGGCGGTGATTTTAACCCACAAATCAGAGGTGACAGATTATTGTAATAAATCTGTTCTGTTATGAAACAGAATCAGGTCCAAAATACCGGATATAAACAGATTACTCTTTAATACTCTGTGCAATTGTTGGGTTCGAGATACTTCTAGCACATTCTGGAATGAGTCGCCAGTGTCGGCTGACACAGAACTGCCTCTCAGATACCTGCGAACTATTCATCTTCACTATATACCTACAGAGACGCGACACATGAAGAAATACACCAAGATATTCGGCAGTGCTTGTTTTTTCTTTTCTTTCTTTTTTTTTTTTTTTTTAACCAAACAGTGCATTGTGATGAAAAATGTTATATGAATGTAATGTTGGGATAAATTTGGTTTAAATAAGAACGGAAATCGAGTTCGGCTAAACAGGAAATAGTTTGCGTGATCATCTGCAGTTTGTGAATTTGAATGGGCGGTGCACGTGTGATCGGGAGCCCAGGAGAGATCGATCATTGGCCGAGCTCTCAGAGAGGGCGGGTCAATCACAGGTGTCTGTGAGCTCGTGCAGACCGAGGAGCGGACAGCGCTCTCCTCCGAGTGTCCCGCCGGCGCTGACTGTGCATAAACAACACTTTAAAAAATGGTGTCAGTTGCATCATGTGCTTCGGGGAATGGACTGTCCGCGTTATAATTATGAGCAGCTTCCAGTCCATTACATTTAAAAAATCTATTGACCTCTGACCTCAAAGGTATCTGGTTCAACTTAAGTTCCTCCCTGATCACTCAGAGTTTTATAACAAAACCTGGCTTCCTGCATCGAAACAGGAAGTAGCTCATGGTTTAACTGTTAGATTGAGGATTGCGCAGTACCTCTGAAAAAAAAAAAAAAAAAAAAACTCAGGGGCGTGGCTACATCAACCTCACCATCCTGGTCGAGTTACGCTGCACATCGCACCCGACTGAGGGGCATGTCAAGTCCAATACGAACATCAGCAACTAGAGATTTTGTAGATCACATATTAAGTTGGACTTTTTAACAATCATCATCATCATCATCATCATCATCATCATCATCATCATCACCTTTACAAAGCATAAGTGAATAAACCAGTCATCTTCAGTGAAATCCCTGTTTGGAGGAGGAATCAGAGATGCACTATTGCAGCCATCAGAGTATTCACTGTATCATTGCAAGGGAATGTGGTGCATTAGTAAACACACACACACACACAGAGAGAGAGAGAGAGAGAGAGAGAGAGCAAGAGAAACAGACATATATACACACACACACACACACACACACACACACACACCCTCACCAGTTCGTGCATGCTTTACTGGTTTTACATGTCTACATTGATCTGAGTTACGGCGTTATGTACATTCAGTACGAAGAGGATTGAGTAAGTAAGTCAGTCATGGATCTGAGTTACTGGTCGCTCGTGTGACTTACTTGGACCTGCCAGATCAATATCTTGGAATGGTCGGAATCTTTTTAAATATCTGTCTGTGATCATGTGCAGGTGTCTACACATGAGGGTGGGATTGTTAAATTGGGAAGAATCACGAAATGTACACTTTTGTGTCATGTGTCCCTTGTTTACAAATCATCTATAATGGGCGTGGTTTTTTTTTTTTTTTTTTTTTTTTGGGGGGGGGGGGGCGCTTTACCCTGAATGTGTAGTGGATCTGCCTCCCAATAAGAAGTTCCTGGGTTCGAGTCCTGGACTTGGTGAAGGAGATTCTGTGTGGAGATCACATGTTCTCCCTGTGCCTGCATGGGTTTCCTCCAGACATGTTGGTTTCCTCCCACAGATTCAAGACATCCACAGTGGGCTGTTAGTGGCTCAGGGTGTCTGTGAGTGTGAATGGTTGTGTTTGTGTGTGTGTTGGCCTGTGATGGGCTAGTGAGTTGTTCACGGTGAATGCTGAGGTAGGCTTGAGCCTCCCCGTGACCGTTTAATACCGTATATCTCTACAGGTTCCTAATTCAGTGTCATTCCGGCATCCCTTTGAAGATGTGTTGATTGATTGGGGAGCAGAACAGGCTCGCTCTTCACGCGATGACACACCCCACAGGCACCAAGAATCTCCTCTCGTAGCTTCCAGGATGATTTATTTTGCTTGATGAAAGTTGTACATGTTAAACGTGAGGATGTGGAGGACAGGATGAGATGATCATCAGCTTTTTGTTCAAAGCTCTACAGTACAGTTCAGTACAATCGATGTACAGGAACTAACGTCTCAAGCAGGGAACTGAAGAGATGTCATTCCGTACATGTCACATGACTAAGCCGTGGGATCGGCTGTCTGGATTCGGCACTCGCCCCATTCCCTTTGCAGACATGCATAAAAAATTATTGGTCCTTCATGTCTGTCACTTGAAAGTGTGAAAGTGGCTTTTGAAACGGAAACAAACCTCGTCCTCCTCGTCCATCCATCCAATTCATCAACCTGAAGCGTTCTTTGGTTAGTCCCTCTGGGGGACCTTTCATCAGTGACCCCGACAACACCGGCTTCCAGAAATGCTCAAAGGAAGGCTCGAACCTTTAACCACACCAAGCAGGTTACTAAGGTCACGTCACAAGGAGGGGCGTTGCCATGGTGCCTCTCAGGAGGCGGTTCTGACAGGGTGATCATCAATGAGTGACAGACGACACAAGGCGGGTCTGAAAAAGAAGAAAGAGGAGATGTCAGTTTTATATTCCACACAGTGCCTTGGGGGGGGGGGGGGACGGGGACACAGAGAGAGACACAGAGAGAGAGAGAGTATAAAAAGGACAGGAACAATTGGATGTGGACAATCAGAGAAATGAGACATGACCTGAAAGAATGAAGAATGGATGGAAAGGGGATAAAGGATGAGAAAATGCAGACGGCGTGTGGAGGCTCTGGAGAATAGAGATGATGTGCAGGCAGGGTGGAGCAGACCTGGGGCTAAAGAATGTCAGAGAGAGGAGGAGTGTGTGTGCGTGTGAGAGAGAGAGAGAGAGAGAGAGAGAGGGAGGGAGGGAGGGAGGGAGGGAGGGAGGGAGAGAAAAAGGATGAGATCATCGCAGTCTAATGAGTGATGTGGTGGAGGCTTTGCCGGTGAATCGATCGGGTCTGCAGACGGGAATCGCTTTCACACGTTTGCTGTTTGCTTTTCTTCTTTCAAAGCAACCGAGCGGAACCAAGCGGAACCAAGCGGATCATTCGCGCATCTGTGCACTCTTTCATCATCGTGTATCGCCCCTCTCTTTCTTTCTTTCTTTCTTTCTGTCTCACTCTGTCCTCCACACCCAAAGCCAGGAATCTTTGAGGCTCGGGTTCGGGTTCGGTGCCACTTCTCAGGGATGCTTGCTTGATTTTGTTGTTTTTTTTTCTGTACCTTTTCTGATTCTCAGTCACTTTCCGGCCACTTTTCTGGCTGCTGTGCTCGACGTCGTATCGGAGAGATGTTGGGATTAGATGTGTGCGAGTTTGGTGGACAGTTCCTCGAACTGCTCTGGTTGACGGTGTGCTACAGAGGTGAGCATCTGTTCGTTCCTTGGTGATGTCCACAATGCTTTCACCTCTGCACAGATTTTTCCCAAGTGTACGAACGGCCGAGTTGGGCTCTCGGTGTGCGAATTGAAAGTGCAGCGGATGACCCGGGGTTACACCTGTTTTCTGAACCGACCCGGTGGGGAAAGTCTCGGCGTGCTTCCATCCGACTCGTGACTTCCTTTGCATGTCCAGACCCTTCGCATTTCCTTCCAAAAAGTGTTTAAGGCAAGCAGAAGTGTTTCGATCAATAGTTTATTGATCTCTCAGCAGCCGGTGACATCATCGTTCTTACAGCCTGCTTGCAATCACATGCTCGATGAGTGTGAAGAGCTCACGGTTTCAGACTCGTTTCGTTCAATGTCTCTTCCTCTTCTCGCTTTATGTGTCCTGCTCTCGTTTTCACGTCTGCAGTGTGAAATGACTGCGTGGGAGGTAATGATGCGCAAAAATTCACTGGCTGCATGCATTAGGGTGGAAGTCAACGTGTGCTTGCTTGTCTATTCCGTGTGTGTGCGTGTGTGTAAGTGTGTGAGTGTATGAGTGTGTGTGTGTGTGTGTGTGTGTGTGTGTGTGTGTGTGTGTGTGTGTGTGTGTGTGTTTGTGTGTGTGTGTGTGTGTGTGTGTGTGTGTGTGTGCATGTGTGCGTGTGTGCGGGTGTGTGTGTGTGTGTGTGTGTGTGCGTGTGTGCGTGCGTGCATGTGTGCAGGTGTGTGTGTGTGTGTGTGTGTGTGTGTGTGTATGTGTGTGTGTGTGTGTGTAAAAGAGCGCTGCAGGTGGCAGAAGGGCGATTCCCCCCGACACGCCTCCCTCGTTGTTGGTGACATAACCATTGATGGATGACCGGGCCTCCGAAGCCCGACACATGTTCAGGAGGTTAAATCAATGAAATGGCAGGTCGGAAAAGACGTTGCGTTCTTTCTCCCGAAGGCGAACGGAAACGGACGATCTGACGGTGCCGTTTGATTTGATGGATGCTCTTCACCTCCGATTCGAATCCTCTGAAAGAGTTACTCTGAAATGTCTGCTGAAGGTTACAGAATTTCTTTCCCATGAAAATATCTCACAGTGGCGTTGCAGTCAGCGCAGTTGCCTGAAAAGCAAGAAGGTCGTAGGTTTGAGTGCCGGGAAGTGATTTGCATATCCTCCCCGTGCTTGTGTGAACTTCCTCTGGTTTCCTGAAACGGTCCAAAGGCATGCACTAATTGGATGTGTTAAATTGCCCCTAGGTGTGGGAGTGACTGTACAGGGTTGTGTCTGTTGTCCTGTAATGGACTGTGAGCTGTTTAAAGTGTACCTGGCCCTTGCACAGTGCAGGCTAATATAGGCGCCAGCATCCCCCCTCCCCGCCGTGACCCGAATAGGATTAAGTGGTTCGGCAAATGAACAGACATTCCATAAATAAGAAGTGATGTGCGCTCCGTCCTGCCTGGTTTTACCTCCTGATAAACGATGGAGTCCCGTCCATCGCACAGCAGGTATTCGGAAAGTCCATCACAGAATATTGAGCAAATTCCTCAGACAGTTGTGGGCGTGTCATACTAAACTCACCTGATGTGTGACGGAAAATACCCTCGCAGAGCCATGTCATGGAGTTTCAACATGATTTAAAAAAATTTACACCCTGGCGCCGAGATGGCCTGGCGAGCTGTACAGGGTGTACGCTCCCCACGCCCAGAGTCGGCTGACATAGACACCCTCCTAGCCAATGGGAGACAGGTGGGGCGGGATGTTGGGAGATAGTCAATGGGAAGGGGATACGTCATAAGGGGATAAGGAGATAAGCCAATGTGACCCTAATTAGATCCCAAGGTGGGGGTTCATGCCCCACTCTCAATGGGTTGTCACTGTCCTCCCAGTGCACTAACTGGGTTACCAAAGGCCAGCCGTGTCTCTCTCTGTCTATGGGGAGAGGTTCATGTAAAAGAACATTTGCTGACTTTCAACAAGAGGAGCTGCATAGCCATCAGCGTGTTTCTGCCCTGTGATGGCCCGGCGAGCCGTCCAGGGTGTACGCTGCCCTCACCCGGAGTCGGCTGAGATGGGTGCCAGACTCCCAGCGACCCTAATTGGGATTAATCAGTTCAGAAAATGAATGAATGAGTGAAAGGATATTCTTGATGCTTGATCTATTTCCTGGCTGTTGTGTGATGTCCCCCGCCGTCCTTCAGCTGTGTTACTTTTCCGTAGAATTTGCACCCGTTTTCTGTGTAAAAATGCCGAAGCTCTTCCGTAGACTGTGTCCTGTGCCTTTCCGCTACGATCCTTGCTTGCTGTAGTCCAGTGAAATGGGATATAGACGCACGTATTTTGTAGTTTTTAATTCAGATTTGTTCAGAATCATACGTTTTTTTGGGGGGTTTTTTGTACGATAGTCCTACAAATGCTCTACGTTAAATCCAGGACATTTTTATGAGAATGTTCATTCGAGAGTATGTACAGCGTGTAACACTTACATCGTACGTCAATTGATTACCACAGGAATATCGTACGAAGTACAGTGGTACCTTACCTTATGAAATTAATCTGTTCCAGAGCCTTTGTTATCCCCTGAATTTTTCGTAAGTAGAACCGTATTATACATGTAAAACACGTGATTCGTTTCAAGGCCCTTAGTACTACCCTTTAAAAATGATTAAAGAATATCTTTTAAGGTACTTACTACATGTTGACCATGTCTTCTTAGCAGAGTTATAATCTTACAAATGTTTCTGCACGGTTAAAAGCCTGAGCTTGCAATGAGCACACTTGAAAAATTCAAAATATTTTAATTTTATGCCAATGGGAATCCAGCGGGGCGGGATGTTGGGAGATAGCCAATGGGAAGGGGATACGTCATCTCTGTAAGCCAATGGGAGACCTGCAGGGTGGGATGTTGAGACATGTAGTCAATGGAAGAGCAAGTCGTGCATTGTTTGAATGTTTGAATGGCGCGTTTCATAAGGACAACTTGTTTCGTATACAGAGACAAAAAATTTCGGAAAATGTTTTTCGAAAACTGGATTTTTCCTTTTCTGGGTCTATCGTAAGGAGAGGTACCACTATAGTTTAAATTGGGATTTTCATATAAACTTTGTGCGATTTGGCTTCCAGACACGACATATTTTCCCCACGACAGACGTATGACACATATCTATATTGTGAATGCAGTTCCATCGTTTCCAGATCTCCCCTACGTAGGAGCGTTGCTAAATTCGTACGATTACAAAAAAAAAAATCCGAAGGCCATTTGTAAAAGCTTAAATACAGGTTTCGTTTTCTTACTGACAGCTCAACATTCCGTGAAACCTTCCAGTGTAGTCCAGAAAGCTTCGTTCGTTAATAATGCAGCATATTAAACTTTGATTGGTCTGATGGATTGTCGAAGGAAATCGTATCCTGAACGGGAAATAGCAAGGGATCGTTCACGAGCACGTAGCACTATCCAATCAGGAGGGGAGAGGAAGCGTTTCCCGTCAGGCCAGGATTATGACTCTACCCAGCGTCCTCGCATTACCTTCTGCTTTTTATGAAATGAAAGCTCAACCGCCCACTTTGACTGCAGACTTTTACAAGATTTCATTCTGCAACCAATTCAGAAAATCGGACGTGTATCACACTCTCCGTGAGCAAACTCAGCGTTTTGGGGAAGTGATGAAATTCGGGATCATACTGTGGACTTTTCCACCGAACACGACCATAATTTATCATAACCAAAATTTTAAAAAGCTGAAGTCATCTTTAAAATACGTGGGTTTTCATCCGGGGCCTCTGGAACAGGAGGATGATAATTAGGTGTTCGAAATTAGCCCTGGGTAGGAGTGGGAATGGTTGTATGTGTATTAGCCCTCCAATGGACTGGTGAGTCTTCACCCAGAGTCGGCTGAGACTGCCGTCTCCGTGACCCCCATGTGGTCGTGTTTCTGTGAATGGAGGAATGAATGAATAGTACATGTTGATCTGTGCAGATGTTGGAGAAAACAGAAGTTCGGCGTGTGGGCTTTGGATGTTCTCCCCGTGCTTGCGTGGGTTCCTCTGGGTACTCTTGCAGTCCAAAAATATGCACACGAGGCTAATTTGCTGTTCCAAATTGCCCCAAAGTGTGTGTGTGTGTGTGTGTGTGTGTGTGTGTGTGTGTGTGTGTGTGTGAGTGGTTGGGTGTTTGTTGGCTTTGTTATGGACCGGAAAGCTGTTCAGGGTGTACCCCACCTTCACCCAGAGTAAGCTGAGATGGGCTCTTGCCTCCACGCCACAATAATTAGGTGGAAGCAGCTTAGAAAATGAATGAATGAACAAAGTAATGAAAGTCTGTTCTGGAAATAAATAAATCTAGTAGCATGAACTGATTTCTGTTATGTGTGTGATATAAATGCAGTTTTGGGAATTTTCTGAATGTGTTATTGTAAAGATATAAAATACTGTTTACACCTTAGTTTCTGCAATTTGTTGTTGTTGATGTTTTATGGGTATGAATAAAGTTTCACATTTCTCTATCAAAGATGAGCAGCAACGACCGTAGGCGTGTTTCTGCCCTACGATGGCCGCGTGAGCTGTACTCTGCCCTCGCCCTTAGTCGGCTGAGCTGGGCGCCAGCCTCCCCACAACCTTAATTAGGATTAAACAGTTCATTCATTGTTCATTTTCTGAACCGCTTCATCCTAATTAGGGTCGCGGGGAGGCTGGCGCCCATCCCAGCCGACTAAGGGCAAGGACAGAGTACACCCTGGACGGCTCGCCGGGCCATGACAGCGCAGAAACACACTGACAGCTATGTAGCTCCTCTTGTCCAAAGTCAGCAATGGTTCTTTTACATCAACCTCTCAGCATAGACTGTGAGAGACACGGCCGGCCTCAGTTAACCCAGGCAGTGCACTGGGGGGGGGTAAACAGTTCAGGAAAGGAATCAAAATGAATCCGAGTCCTTTTGGAAAACCTGGTTTCTGATTATTTGTCAGTAGACTGTGCATCACGTGTTTGCGGTCCTGTCGCCTGACACGCCCACCTTTCATTTTTTTTCATTTGCTATTCAGTGCATTGGTTGAGAAATTGTAAAGCATGCAGAGAACAGGGAGGATATGCAAATCACTGTGCACGATCCTCATTCATTATTCATGATGAACGAACCTCCGCTTCTCACGCCCCGCGCTGCAGTCCGGAAATCACTTCACGTCACTATCTCGCCATCTCGGAATATCATCATATTTATTATTGTCTTGCTCAGACTCGGTACCAAACAGATCGGGAATTCAAATCAGAACATTTACATTAAAGTGTGATTATAAAGCAACGGCTCAGCGTGACAAGTTCAAACTGATCAGAGACTCCTTTAAAAACATTCGGGCAGAAAACTCCGACTGAGCGGATTTCTCTCCACCAATACAGCAGCGCGGCTACTGCGCCCGCCCACCATCAATCATTCGTTCTGCTTCACTTCCTCATGAATACACATGATGCTTCCTTAATGACTGCTCTGTGTGTGTGTGTGTGTGTGTGTGTGTGTGTGTGTGTGTGTTTGTGTGTGTGTGTGTGTGTGTGTGTGTGTGTGTTTGTGTGTGTTTGTGTGTGTGTGTGTTTGCGTGTGTGTGTTTGTGTGTGGATTTGTGTGTGTGTTTGTGTGTGTTTGTGTGTGTGTTTGTGTGTGTGTGTGTGTGTGTGTGTGTGTGTGTGTGTGTGTGTGCAGCGTGTGTATGTGTTGTGTGCGCATGTGCATGTGGTGTGTGCATTTGTTTTGTGTGTGTGTGTGTGTGTGTGTGTATTTGCGCGTGTGTGTGTGTGTGTCTTTGTGTGTGGGTTTGTGTGTGTGTGTGTGTGTTTGTGTGTGTTTGTGTGTGAGTTTGTGTGTGAGTTTGTGTTTTTGTTTGTGTGTGTGTGTGTGTGTGTGTGTGTGTGTGTGTGTGTGTGTGCGCTTGTGTATGTGTTGTGTGCGCATGTGCATGTGGTGTGTGCATTTGTTTTGTGTGTGTGTGTGTGTGTGTGTGTGTGTGTGTGTGTGTATTTGCGTGTGTTTTGTGTGTGTCTTTGTGTGTGGGTTTGTGTGTGTGTGTGTGTGTGTTTGTGTGTGTGTTTGTGTGTGTGTGTGTGTGTGTGTGTGCAGCGTGTGTATGTGTTGTGTGCGCATGTGCATGTGGTGTGTGCATTTGTTTTGTGTGTGTGTGTGTGTGTGTGTGTGTGTATTTGCGTGTGTGTGTGTGTGTGTGTCTTTGTGTGTGGGTTTGTGTGTGTGTGTGTGTGTGTTTGTGTGTGTTTGTGTGTGAGTTTGTGTGTTTGTTTGTGTGTGTGTGTGTGTGTGTGTGTGTGTGTGTGTGTGCGCGTGTGTATGTGTTGTGTGCATGTGCATGTGGTGTGTGCATTTGTTTTGTGTGTGTGTGTGTGTGTGTGTGTGTGTGTGTATTTGCGCGTGTGTGTGTGTGTGTGTCTTTGTGTGTGGGTTTGTGTGTGTGTGTGTGTGTGTTTGTGTGTGTTTGTGTGTGAGTTTGTGTGTTTGTGTGTGTGTGTTTGTGTGTGTGTTTGTGCGCGTGTGCATGTGTTGTGTGTGCATGTGCATGTGGTGTGTGCATTTGTTTTGTGTGTGTGTGTATGTGTGTGTGTGTGTGTTTGCGTGTGTGTGTGTGTGTGTGTGTGTGTGTGTGTGTGTGTGCATGTGTTGTGTGCGCATGTGCATGTGGTGTGTGCATTTGTTTTGTGTGTGTGTGTGTGTGTGTGTGTGTGTGTGTGTGTGTGTGTGTGTGTGTTGGCCCTGTAATGGTCTGGCGAGCTGTCCAGGGTGTACAGAATGGTGCCAGTGAAGATTTCTCCAGGATGCAGCGTTGTATGAACAGGTGTGAGCTGATTGGCTGAACTCATGGTGGTGTGTTGAGTTTGTGCTCAGGACTTTGTAAATGCGATCAAACCCACAGGAAGGAAGTTGAGGTTGAGAATGAGATTCGTGTCTGCTTAAAAAAAGCCGAATCTATGGAGGCAGATCATCTTTTCGAGAGGAGGCCTTCCATTACCACGCACATTACCGAGATCCAGTTTTTCTTCTCTCGCTCACTCGGTCTTTATGTGAAAGAAATTTCTCATTTTGGGACACAAAGAAAGGAGAAAAGATTTCAAATGGTTTATTTTGTAATAATGTACTAATATAATCATGGTTTTTTTTTAATCATATTTGTTCTGTTAATTGCAGACACTTAATTTTTCATCATTTTAGCAATTTTTGAATTATTTTGAATAATGGAATTTATTTTACCATTATGAATTCATAAGAAATATAATACAAAACCACTTATATTTATTATTATAACAAAAACATATATATATATAGTGTATATCATTTTTTGTTAAAGATATTGGACAGTGGATGTATTTTGTTGTTGTCGCCATGGTTATTGATTTCCTTCTTCTTTCAGGTGAAGTTTCTCTCTTATCATCATCAGTAGAAAAGAGTCAAAGTGAGACTTGTTAGGAGACCCACTTGCCTTTGACTTCCTTTTCCGCCATTTCTCAGTGCGCTCATAAGGTTTAATTAGACTCACATACGCCGTTCACGATGCCATGAAGTCTTCGAGTGACTCACGTTACGTATAATAAAGCAATTTGATGTTGAATTGAGTTACCTGAAGTGTTTATTTGTGAATATATATTATCGTGTTATTACAATTTCTGAGCTGACGAATAAAACCTTGAGTCGTGTCAGGGTTATGATGGGATGTGTGACCTCATCATCGGTTACATGAAGTGCTAGAACAGTGTTATAACATTGCCAAAGTATTTCCTGAGATTGTTTTTAAGTCGCAGGGGCCTGCGAAAAAGATAATCATTCTCTGATAATGAGAACTTTACAATTCTTTGACCTTATTTTGGACGATAATTAAAACATTGTATTCATATTCATTCACTACTCAAATCGCTTGATCCTACTAGGGTTCCAGGGAGACTGAATCCCATCTCAGCCGTCTCTGGACGAAGGTGGGGTACTTTAGGTCAGCCATTAAACCTAATGTGCACGTCTTTGGACCATGGGAGGAAACCGGAGTACCCGGAGGGAACCAATGCAAGCAAGAATACCCAAAAGAATTGCAACTCCATGCAAAGTCCACCCAAACCCAGGACCTTCTTGGTGTGAGGCAGACGTGCTACCCATCCTGGCACCGTGTCGCACTCTGTAGTCCATGTGATGTTTGCCAATATTTCTCAAGATGTCTTAAATATCATGAAGTCTATTGAATGCAGATGCCATGTGGGTGAGATTGTTAAGCATCACTGTTCATCCTTTGGATTTTTTATAAAATTAAGAACACAAGTCTTGGTGTAATTCTGGTCTATAATGATGTAATGCACATGGGAAGCTGAACGATGCTCCATATACACTGTGAGCGCAGCCGTTATCCAGAACATCACGCACTCAGAGTTGTATTAATTGATAAGACAAATGAACACCGTTCTGGGCCATTACTCCGGAAGCCTTTTGCTGCGTCTTCTTTTCCCGTCGTCGTCGTCGTCCTCCAGATAACGATGTAAACTGTCACAGCGAAACATTATTATCAGAACTGCTCGCTCTTTTACATCCAGACGGCTGGGGATTGCTCGCAGTAAGCACGAGCCAGTTCTCACGCTGAAGTTTTAATAAAGCCAGAGATGATTACGTCTCGCCGATGCTGAGATAAACGTTGGCCACTTTTCTTACGGATCAGCTCCCAAGTGAACGAGATGGAAATAAACATTTGATATCATTAGGGATGGATAAGCGTGTCCCTCTGAGTGAATCAGGACTAACGGCTCTGGGAATTAGAAGTAATGAATCTGTGAATGCGGCGAGTTTAATGAAAGCGAGTTTGTTTTGAACATTGGTGAGGAAAAAGCCTCTTGATCAATATGAACATCCTGGTACTTTTTAGGTCTCATGGCGGACAAGGAGAGTACGGTTCCTGTGACGGAGGAGGAGGACGAGCGTGATCTGAACTACCAGCCTCCAGCTCAGAAGAGCCTGCAGGAGATCCAGGAGCTTGATAAGGATGATGAAAGCCTGAACAAGTACAAGCAGACTCTGCTGGGGTCGGGACCTGTGGTTTCAGGTCAGTGAAAGCAACTGACTCTCCATCCATCCATTCATCCATCTATCCAATTATCTTTCCACCCACCCATCCATCCAATTAACTATTAATATAGCTATCCATCCATCCATTCATCCATCTACCCGATCATCCACCCATACATCCATCCATCCATTCATCCATCCATCCAATCATCCATCTACCCGATCATCCACCCATCCATCCATCTACCTAATCATCCATCCATCCATGCATTTATCCATCTACCTAATCATTCATCCATCCATGCAATTATCCATCTATCCACCCATCAATCTAACTTTACATCCATCCACCCATTCCTCCATCTATCTAATCATCCATCCATCCATCCATCCATCCAATTAACAATCAGTCCACCCATTTATACATCTATCAATCCATCCATTCATTTATCCATTTTGTTCAATTTATTTGTTTGTAATAATGCACATCCACCCATCCATCTGTCTATCTATCTATCTATCTATCTATCTATCTATCTATCTATCTATCTATCTATCTATCAATCAATGATGCCATCCCTGCTATCATGAATTCATCCATCCATCCATTCATCCATCCACCCATCCATCCATCCATCCATCCATGCATTTATCCATCTATCCACCCAACAATCTAATTATACATCCATCCACCCATTCCTCCATCTATCTAATCATCCATCCATCCATCCAGCCATCCATCCATCCTTCCATCCATCCAATTAACAATCAGTCCACCCATTGATACATCTATCAATCCATCCATTCATTTATCCATTTTGTTCAATTTATTTGTTTGTAATAATACCCATCCACCCATCCATCCATCCGTCCATCCATCCATCAATCTATCTATCTATCTATCTATCTATCTATCTATCTATCTATCTATCTATCTATCTATCTATCTATGTTGCCATCTCTGCTATCATGAATTCATCAATCCATTTCATCCATTTGATTCAATTATCCTCCATGTGTCTGTATATTGATCTTTTATTCATTCATCTATTACGTCATAGAATCAGCCATCCATCCTTCCATCTTATATTTATTAAACCATAAGCATTCTATTTCCGTCTCTATCTCAGACATGCTTCATCCTTCCCTGACACTTCGTTCTTGCATTCGTTCTCTGATCACTCGTTCACGGCCTGCGTTTATGTAACCGATAAATGTGATGTTCTTTACAGATGAAGGCAGTCAGTGTTCTCTTTTCTGACTGCATATCAGATGGTGTATGTTCTGTTTAAGAAGAACAGCAGGAGTAGCACTCTCCAGGGACTGTCTCTTCACACACACACACACAGAGAGAGAGAGAGACAGAGAGAGAGAGAGACAGAGAGAGAAAGAGAGAGAGAGAGAGAGACAGAGAGAGACACACAGAGAGAGAGAGAGTATAATGTACTGCTTACTAAAATGAATGTTAATATTGTTCAGAATCTAAAAAATAAAGTGTGTGAAGAGATGGAAAGACTCTATTTCAATTTGTACCGGAAATGAATGGAGAGCCTACTTTGCTTTTATTCCGAGTCTAAAGTCGCAGTATGAATATTTTAGCTGTACTGTACATCCTTATTGGAATCAGCTGTCCATCTCACTTGATTAAGCCCCCCATCATTTTTGCAGAGCATCAATTGGTGCACGGTGTGTTTTCCCAAATGCAGCTTTGTGCATCAGGGGCATTTATTACACAGAAAGTCTTCGAATTCATAAATGATTCACTCGTTTATTCTTGGCAGGGTTAATAATAGC
>CM045740.1:4343312-4368312 GCA_024760905.1 Plotosus lineatus
ATGCACAAGCAGACACGCAAACATAATACACACACATGCACACATACACACACGCACACGCACACACACAGACACACACACTCGCACATGCACACATATACACACGCACACGCACAAGCAGACACGCAAACATAATGCACACATACACGCACACAGACACACACACAGACACACACACACACACACACACACACACACACTCGCACACATGCACAAGCAGACACGCACACATAATACACACACATGCACACATACACACACATACACACGCACACACACACACACTCGCACACACGCACATGCACAAGCAGACACGCAAACATTATACACACACATGCACACATACACACACGCACACGCACACACACACACAGACACACACACTCGCACATGCACACATATACACACGCACATGCACAAGCAGACACGCAAACATAATACACGCACACATACACACACACGCACACACGCACACACACACGCACACACACACACACACCCGCGCATACACACGCACACATGGATGCGCACACACCCACAACCATGCACCACACACACGCATGCACTCTCACACACATGCACGCACACACTCACACACACACACACACACACACACACACACACACACACACACACACACACACATACATGCGCGCACACACACATGCACGCAGATTCACGCACACACACACTTTCACACATACACACACATACATGCACGCACACACACACACACATCCACATGCACACACACACACACACACACACGCATGTGCTCGTGCACACACACACACACACACACACACACACAAGTGTGACCTCCTTCCGGTAGTGCCCTTTTCTTCACAGTGCAAAAATGCAGTCGATTAAAATGTTTTCTTTGTATTTGATAACTGTCTTTGTGATCGACTGTAATAATACATTCAGCTCAAAATTGTCTCAGTTCATTACACACTGTGATTCGCATCATCACACACACCAGACATGCACCAGTTTTCTGCTGCTGCAGAGACACAGAGCCTCACCTGAGGCCATTTGCTCAGCCTGCACGATCGTCGGCTCCCAGAAGCTCAACAGAGACATACAATATACAATAGATGTATGATGTAATTTTTTGAGAAGAAAAATCCCATAGAGACAAGCCACATATGGGGGCGGAGTCATACACAGGCACTCAGCCATCCATTCCACACCTCTTTGCAGGCTGCTTTATATCTGAAGTACAGGACATATTTCTTTTTTCAATTCCCCCTTGAGGAAGTCCTCGACAGGTGAAAGGTCACCTGGTTGCTAGGCAATCACAGTGAGAAAAAAGAGAAGGACATCTATATGGGCAGATTTTTGCTCAACGTTGAAACAAGAAGTGAATCTATGTCTGATGCAACGTTTAAGCCGGAAATATGCGAACATTCATCTGACTTCCTGTTCAGCTTAACTGTGACTCTTACAGCAGAGCTGAAGGTCAGGAAATGTACCTTCTGTATTTAGTGAAACAGCAAACGCAACATAGCTTTTATATATATATATATATATATATATATATATATATATATATATATATATATATATAATTTATAGCTTCTTCTTCTTTTCCTTTCGGCTGTTCCCTTCAGGAGTCGCCACAGCGAACCATCCACCTCTATCTCACTCTATCCTCTGCATCTTCTTCTCTTACTCCAACTACCTTCATGTCCTCCTTCACCACATCCATAAATCTTCTCTTTGGTCTTCCTCTAGACCTTCTGCCTGGTAGTTCCAACCTCAGCATCCTACTACCAATATACTCACTATCCCTCCTCTGTACATGTCCAAACCATCTCAATCTAGCCTCTCTGACTTTGTCTCCAATACCGCTTACATGTGGTGTCCCTCTGATGGACTCATTCCTGATCTTACCCATCCTCGTTACTCCCAAAGAGAACCTCAACATTTTCATCTCTGCTACCTCCAGCAGTGGGCGTCAACCTCTCCATGACCCTAATTAGGATTAGGTGGTTCAGAAATTATATTTTCTCTCAAACATTTTTTAAAATTACAATAACAGAGATATCACAGATGATATTGTTCATGGTGCTTTTTAAAAGCAGCATCAGGGGCAGGGTAAAAAAATAATAATAAAAAGGTCAGTCTTGTGAAGTGAACGCCGATACACACTCGGCTGCTTGTCTCACTCAAAACCCTCCATGTGGGATTTCCGTTTGGTGAAAACAGACTACATTAGTAAGCCGTGATCCGGCGCAGTCAGACGCTCTGAGAGCATCGCTCTCACTGACAGCCGTTCAAGGGGGCAGTCGCTGGAATGGAAAACAACCGCAGGCGTTCTGACAGATGCAGCTGAGCTGATAGTTTGAGAGTGTGTCAGTGGACGAGGTGTCATTGTGTGTGTAGACGGCACTGCAGGCTTCTCAGACCCCTTTCCGTAGCGATATGGTCTCGACTTGGCTGATCTGCGGATTATAGCAGCTGGAAGCATGTCCTTATCTCACGGCCCTTAACTGAATCCTTGGAGCACGTCCACTTCTGAACACCAAATATTCCAGGAGAACAGGGGAGAAATGGACACTGTGCAGCACTCAACACTCCAGGAGTATCATTTATTTCTCATTCACATGTCAGGAGAGGGGCAGTGGTGGCCTAGTGCTGGATCACTGATCCCAAGGTTGGGGGTTCAAGCTTCACTCTCACCGGGTTGTCACTGTCCCCCCAGTGCACTTACACGGTTATCAAAGACCGGCCATGTCTCTCACTGTCTATGGTGAGAGGTTCATGTAAAGGAACCATTGCTGACTTTCGACAAGAGTATCTGCAAAAGCCGTCAGCGTGTTTCTGCCCTGCGAAGGCTCGGCGAGCCATCCAGGGTGTACTCTGCCCTCGCCCGGAGTCGACTGGGATGGGCGCCAGCCTCCCCGTGACCCTAACTAGGATTAAGCGGTTACAGAAAATCACTGAACTGAACACATGTCAGGACTCATGAACACACGTGATTATAACTCTTCGCTTTCCACGAGGCCCCAGTTTTCATGCCTGTCCCTGCTTTTCTAACGGCTTCCTGTCTTTCATTTCACTGTGACTGTCATGCGGTTCCTTGCTTTTTGTGCGTTTTACACAAGTCTTAACTTTATATGAGTCCCTGTTTCTTGCATTCTCACCTTTCTGAGTCCCTGCTTTCTGAGTCCCTGCTCTCTTACTCCCTGCTTTCTGAGTCCCTGCATTCTGAGTCCTTGAATTCTGAGTCCCTACTTTCTGAGTCCCTGCATTCTGAGTCCCTGCTTTCTGAGTCCCTGCTTTCTGAGTCCCTGCTTTCTGAGTCCCTGCATTCTGAGTCCCTGCATTCTGAGTCCCTGCTTTCTGAGTCCCTGCATTCTGAGTCCCTGCTTTCTGAGTCCCTGCTTTCTGAGTCCCTGCTTTCTGAGTCCCTGCATTCTGGGTCCTTGCTTTCTGAGTCCCTGCTTTCTGAGTCCCTGCTTTCTGAGTCCCTGCTTTCTGAGTCCCTGCATTCTGAGTCCCTGCACTCTGAGTCCCTGCATTCTGAGTCCCTGCTTTCTGAGTCCCTGCATTCTGAGTCCCTGCATTCTGGGTCCCTGCTTTCTGGGTCCCTGCTTTCTGGGTCCCTGCTTTCTGGGTCCCTGCTTTCTGAGTCCCTGCATTCTGAGTCCCTGCATTCTGAGTCCCTGCACTCTGAGTCCCTGCATTCTGAGTCCCTGCTTTCTGAGTCCCTGCTCTCTTACTCCCTGCTTTCTGAGTCCCTGCATTCTGAGTCCTTGAATTCTGAGTCCCTACTTTCTGAGTCCCTGCATTCTGAGTCCCTGCTTTCTGAGTCCCTGCTTTCTGAGTTCCTGCATTCTGAGTCCCTGCTTTCTGAGTCCCTGCATTCTGAGTCCCTGCATTCTGAGTCCCTGCTTTCTGAGTCCCTGCTTTCTGAGTCCCTGCATTCTGGGTCCATGCTTTCTGGGTCCCTGCTTTCTGAGTCCCTGCATTCTGAGTCCCTGCTTTCTGAGTCCCTGCTGTCTGAGTCCCTGCTTTCTGAGTCCCTGCATTCTGAGTCCCTGCACTCTGAGTCCCTGCATTCTGAGTCCCTGCTTTCTGAGTCCCTGCATTCTGAGTCCCTGCTTTCTGAGTCCCTGCATTCTGGGTCCCTGCTTTCTGGGTCCCTGCTTTCTGAGTCTCTGCTTTCTGGGTCCCTGCTTTCTGAGTCCCTGCATTCTGAGTCCCTGCTTTCTGAGTCCCTGCTTTCTGAGTCCCTGCATTCTGAGTCCCTGCTTTCTGAGTCCCTGCTTTCTGAGTCCCTGCATTCTGAGTCCCTGCTTTCTGAGTCCCTGCATTCTGGGTCCCTTCTTTCTGGGTCCCTGCTTTCTGAGTCCCTGCATTCTGAGTCCCTGCTTTCTGAGTCCCTGCTTTCTGAGTCCCTGCATTCTGAGTCCCTGAATTCTGAGTCCCTGCATTCTGAGTCCCTGCATTCTGAGTCCCTGCTTTCTGAGTCCCTGCATTCTGAGTCCCTGCTTTCTGAGTCCCTGCTTTCTGGGTCCCTGCTTTCTGAGTCCCTGCATTCTGAGTCCCTGCATTCTGAGTCCCTGCTTTCTGAGTCCCTGCATTCTGGGTCCCTGCTTTCTGGGTCCCTGCATTCTGAGTCCCTGCTTTCTGAGTCCCTGCATTCTGGGTCCCTGCTTTCTGGGTCCCTGCTTTCTGAGTCCCTGCATTCTGAGTCCCTGCTTTCTGAGTCCCTGCTTTCTGAGTCCCTGCATTCTGAGTCCCTGAATTCTGAGTCCCTGCATTCTGAGTCCCTGCTTTCTGAGTCCCTGCTTTCTGAGTCCCTGCTTTCTGAGTCCCTGCATTCTGAGTCCCTGCTTTCTGAGTCCCTGCTTTCTGAGTCCCTGCATTCTGAGTCCCTGCTCTCTTAGTCCCTGCTTTCTGAGTCCCTGCTTTCTGAGTCCCTGCATTTTGAGTCCCTGCTTTCTGAGGGCCACATGAATTGAAACACGGAGTAGCGAGGGATCCCTGTATATCTTTCTGCTTTTCAAAATTTCTGCTATTATTCAAAACCTTACAAGCAGAGAGTTCAAATTTTTTCAAATAAAGCAAGCCTTCATGTCCATGGTGTGTTTAAGTGCCGGACTCTGGGTGTCGCATCATCACTATTACAGAGTCATAAAGTCCAAAGTCATCAATGAAAATGTCATCTTTTATAACACTTATGTCTTTGGGAGTGTCCTTATATCACCTGATTCAGGGATTGATGGTAATAAAAAAACCTCGAGAAAGCAGGATTTTGTGAAATGTTGGTCCACGTCAGTTGTTGTGAAGGGCTTATGCATGTCGCCCTGGAATAACATGCCCCTGAAGCCCAATGTTACATTTTTTAAATAATTATATTACTAGATCATCTTGCATGATATCCCTTCTGTTTCACTGGCAATCTCTTTATCATTCCTCTTCCTCTATTTTCCAGTCCATCTCGGCTCTCCCAGATTCCATTATAAAGCACTTAGAGGCAAATTCAAGTGATAAATTGATAACAGCAGTCGCTCGGCTGGAAGGAGGCTTTTTACTCTGAACCCGACCGAACACCGAGACGCACTCGTAGAGTCGAAAGGCTTGCGTTTATTATTAATTTATCGATCTCTGATCTCTTTTCTTTTCGGCTTAGGTTACTACAGATGGAGTTCACATGATAGCACTTACATTCTGTTTTCCTTTTCCTTTTTCTTTTAGGTGACCTTGAAGCTCTGAAGAAACAGAACTTCACCCTGAAGGAGGGTGTGGATTACCGGGTGAAGATCCACTTTAAGGTGAAAGATCACAATGATTAATGCAGTCAGTGATTTCATGATTAACACTCATGTTTATTATTATTATTATTATTATTATTATTATTATTATTATTATTCATCAAAGTATCTTTCATGACTCCAGTCAAGTTTTTAAATTACCCATAATGCCATTCTACCTGCCATTAGTGATGTGATGGGATTTCACCTGAACTGAGTGATGTAGCAGAGATATTGTGCGTAATGTTATATGTTGAACAGTACAGTATACTTTAACCATTGCTGACTTTCGTAAGGAGTAGTTGCATCAATGTCAACGTTTTGCTGTCCTACGATGGTCTGGCAAGCTGTCCAGGGTGTTCTCTTTCCTCGCTCAGAGTCCACTGAGATGGGTGCCAGCGTCTCTGCAACCCTAATTAGAATTAAGCAGCTGAGAAAACATTAACAATAATACAGTACTGTCCAGTCCTAGATTGATAACAAAATGGACAAGACACCAAATCTGACAACCTTGACGTAAAACCTTCTCTGAGTGGTTTAAATTATGTAAAAAAAGAGAGTAGTGGTGACTCAGTGGTTAAGGCAATGGGTTACTGATCCGAAGGTCAGCAGTTCAATCCCCACTATCACCACTGTTGGGCCCCTGAGCAAGGTCCTTAACCCTCAATTGCTCAGTTGTATAAAAATGATACTTGAAATCGCTCTGGATAACAGTGTCTCCCAAATGCTGTAAATGTAAACATAATAAGAACGGAACTGGTTTCACACGGGAGAAAACCAGGGTCGCCAGAGGAAACCCCATGTAAGCACAGGGAGAAAAAGAAAACGACTCAAACCCAGGACCTTCTTGCCACCCACTGCCACCGTGCCACTGCCACAGCATTCATTTTCCAAAGTATATCCCTCACTCATCCAGTTACCTCCAGTGTGAATCATACCTATGCTCAGTGATATCGATCAGCCCAAACCAGAAGCCTACTTCGGTTGGATGATAATCGCTGAAGTGGATAAACGCTCAACTTGGCAACCCTTGAGCATGAGGAAAAACTGTGAGTGAAGCCCCCTGGTGATTGGCCTGAGTTACTACAGGACTACACAGGGCTTCTTATGGAACATAAATCAATATACGTAGTACATAAGAAGTGGACACAATTAATAAAAGACAATAACAACACAACTTATGGATAGAGCCATGTGTTTTGTAAATATAAATCACCTCCACGGTAAACATAAACACATTTCTGTAATTGTGTGCAACTGGTTAAATCTTCCCATCGCATCCAGAATTGAATAAACATGAATAAAAGAAAACGGGATTTAGATTCATAATGTGGCTGTTTTTCCTTTTCAGGTGAACAAGGAGATCGTGTCTGGGCTGAAGTACTTGCATGTGACCTACAGGAAAGGAATTCGAGGTAAGATCAGGACCATGGGTTCCTTCAACCAAGTTGAACATTTATAATTCAAATACTTTAACTTCATATGCTATTCATGCTGGAAACATAGATTACATAATAATAATAATAATAATAATAATAATAATAATAATTTATTATTAATCTATTCTTCTTATTATTATTATAATTGTTGTTATTATTATTATTAACATTCTTCTTCTTCTTCTTCTTCTTCTTCTTCTTCTTATTATTATTATTATTAATAATAATAATAATAATACTGTAATAATAATAATAATTTATTATAATAATTATTATTATTATTATTACTACTACATTGCTCAGTCTGTATTTATTGCACGTACTGTGTTTTGTACACTCATTATAACTTGAAAAAAGTCATTAGATGACAGGAGAACACAGTCACGCATGAACATTCATCTGGTTGCAAATTCGAAACCACCCTTAACCCTCCACACCCTGCCACGCCCCTTTCCTTCTACAATAGGTGAGGTCTATTTGGACTTTTGCATCTTGTGATAATTAAACTTTTATAATATAAGGTTTTCAAAGTTTTCATAGATTCTGACTTCTGGGCTTAAAGACACGCCCACACCGCAATCCCAACACTCACCGTTTTCCCAATCCCAATGCACATCCAATCACAGATGATCTAATTTGCATATAAAAACACTCCCAAACATTTTCCTCCTATACCACACACACAAACACACACACACACACACACACACACGCACACGCACACGCACACACATGGGCCAATTTCCAGATATGGAATTTGAGGACATGCCCTTATTACCACCTGAAGTCAGTTAACAATGAGAGATGATCTAATTTTCATAGAGGGACTTGTTGTTGTTGGTCCTTCGAGGTTGAAGATGACAATGACGTCATATCAGATCGATGATCTGCGGTATGGGTGGAGTCATGACTTGCGCTTGACTTGGATTTAAGTGAGGGAGAGTCGCACAGATCGTCAGCCTCACTCTCTCGTCTTGGTCTATCTGAGTCCAGTGGCACGGCATAGTCGAGACAGCTGGAGATAGGTTGGGATACAGTGGATGGCCAGCAGTGTCCTGTGTGTCTCACTGTGCCATGGTTGCGATCCACAACGCCTTGCTGGGTAGGCCATCTTGTCCGCCGAACCGATTTGGCGGTTTCTTCCACACAATCAGCTGGACCCAGTTTTCACATGCATAAGTAGACAGGTCCTACTCTTACCGACTGTCTTGTGGCATACCCACATGACAGTGGAGACGATTGGTGGCTGAGGCGCTGAACCCCATCACAGGTCCAAAAGACCTTCCCACTGCCTTAGGCTTGATAATTCTATTTCAGGTGAATTAAAGACCTGTCCATAGGCTCATCTCAAACCCAACCCATGCAGAGATGCTCAAAATTCATATGGGAAGTGTAATAAAGCCAAAAATGTACACACACACACACACACACACACACACACACACACAGGTGAATACTGCACTACTTTCCATATTTAGATTCTAAGAGACACTTTAAGTTCCATATATTATATAATACACACTTTAAATGATGTACTCACAGCCACACCCACGTTCCTACACAGGGTCTTACTGGTACAAACCATCCACTTTCGTGATTCTCTTCCCACAGTGGATAAAGCTGTATACATGGTGGGCAGCTACGGGCCGCGGGTGGAGGAGCACGAATTCATCACTCCGGTGGAGGAGGCGCCCAAAGGCATGATGGTCCGAGGAGGTTACCACATCAAGTCCTTCTTCACAGACGATGACAAGACGGACCATCTGTCCTGGGAGTGGAACCTGCATATCAAGAAGGATTGGGACAGCACCGAGTAAAACGGGCTGTGTCCCAAACACACCTGCGCCATGCGCACAGGGCCGAGCGCACATAGGAAAGGCGCACGGAGATTGGGGTTTGGATCAGGGTTGGGTTCAAAAATGGCCGAGAGCCAAATCAATGCAAATATACAGTACTTCAAAGGGATGGTAATGAAATACAACACAACACAAAGCAAGACATTAGCGGAGAATCAATTGCTCAAGAACACGCTTGTATAAAAGACAGAGATAAATTCCTTGCGCCCGTCCGTACGCTCAGGTTAGTCCGTATCTCTTTGAACTGTAAAATGTGTGTAATTATGATGTCTGTAATTCCTGCGCTGCATTTAAAAAAGTTCCTGCCGGAGCTCAAGAGCAGACCCGTGCATGCCTCCGTGTGAAGCGATTGTGCAAATGGCTAGAATTCTGTCTTAACGCTGTAATCAGACATTCGCAAAAATCTGCTGGGTCCAGACCTGCGTTCCAATACTGCTTTAACACGCCCTTGTCGATTTCCCTGAATGTATAGAGGAGCAGAATATTTTACAGCAGAACACCCCTGACCTTGAAGCACAAGAACGATGACCTGTGTGCTGCTTAATCGACCCGCGGGTCTGTTAGCTAACAGTTTAAGTTTATGTCAGGTGTCACAGTTAGACACGCTGTACTGCGTGACATGAAACACAATGGAAACTTGATATATGGTCATCCTAGTACATACATGCAGAGGGAAAAACAATCAAAAATTAGGAATCAAGCTTAATGCATCAAAATGTAGCTTAATGGATGAGAGAGGAGGGGAGGATTCAAACACCCGACGCCATTAGCCAGATGGCAGCCTGTTTTTTTTTTTAGCACATTTGAGCAACGTGGAGGATTTGTGAATTAAATAATGTTTATACATGATGTAAGTGTCCTTTTACATCACCATCACACACACACACATTCATATATATATATATATATAAAACAAAAAATATTATTTGCTCTACCAAAAAGTATTGAGCACTCTCCTACGGAAGGATCTACTCAGAAAATCATATATATATATATATATATATTTCAAGCTGAATAATTCTGAATAATTCAAATAAAAGCCTGAATATTTTAGGAGACTGGGTGTGTGTGTGTGTGTGTGTATAAACTTGCACTCAACTGTATGCAGCATAGCAGAACACTATATGGCCATATGTCTGGTTTCCATCCTCAAGAGGAATAAGATAATATACTGTATTTTTTAAAAGTATGATATTCTCTGTTGTTTCTCTTCATTTATATATATATATATATATATATATATATATATATATATATATATATATATATATATATATATATATTCGTTTTCTGTAATGGCTTAGTCTTAATTAGGGTCACAGGGAGGTTGGCTCGCATCCCAGCAGACTCCAGGTGAGAGCAGAATACACCCTGGACAGCTCACCAGGCCATTGCAGGGATATATATATATATATATATATATATATATATATATTTTTTTTTTTTACATCACATCACAATGTGTTCTGGGTAAATGAAGCTCCTGAATGTGACCCAGACACTCCGTCCAGTTGTCAGACCTGGCAGTTCATTAGTCGAAGTTCGATACGGTGGGGAAATCTTAGGCAATATGAGAAACGGTATTGGAACGCAGGCCAGTGCTGACTCCAGATAAAGTGTTGTGCTGATTTTCAGAGGTTTTTTTAAGGTTGTGTACTCAAATTAATTCCACACAAAACCATTTATTCAAATTCAATGCTTTTATCTGCATTCATTGCTCTTGCAGCGGCGAGGAGCTTCTTATACTTCTTTACCTGATGATACTGAGCACAGAAAAATACCATTTTTCATGAAAGTTACCATGTTCCTCTGTGTGACCTCCTCATGACATAAATCATTAAATCCACCATGAATATAGATGCTTACATGTGCCAAGCTGTGAAATAATCCATGCAAAATCGATCACAAGAATCAAGAGGACAACCTTTGAAAAAAAGAAATGTTAGAGAATATATATAACGTGGAATGAAATTAATCTTTTTTCTGTAAAGTGTCCATAGTAAAAAAATTAAAATAAAATAAATGTAACTCTCTCGGATTAATCCCCATGTGCTTTTCTAAAATTGCTGTAATTATTTCACTATTTTCATATCTAGATGTAATCCCGAATATCTGTAAACTGCATGTTCATTTTTAATGCAACTTTACACCCTTCAAAGTTTTTTCAAGCTCATCTGTAGAAATATTCCAAGCAGGGATGAAGTAATGGTGTGAATCTTTTCTTTGGCTTGTAATTTCATGGATTAAAGACCAATGTTCAAGATTTACTGTTTATCTTTTCATGCATCTTGCATTTTTACAATAAAACCAACCAATAAAGCTTGGCTTCATCCATGCATGTTGTATTTTTAATTGCAGTGGGGTTTTTTAGCAGGAGTGTAACCTTGAAAAAATATGTCATAATTTCTAATAAAAACAATAACAAAAGCAATAATAAAGTAATATTACATCAAAACTAGTACTACTAATGTTACTACTACTACTACTACTAATAATAATAATAATAATAAAAGGACTTTATATAAGTGCCCTTCTACACCAGTGTCCATTATACAGCTCCTGCACTCTCTGGAGTGAAGTCGATATGAGACTGAACCAGATACTTCCGTGAATACGCTCATTGGGTATTTTTTAAAAACTGACTGGTGTTTTATTCAATCGGATGATCAGTACACATATAGTCCCGCCCACTCTGCAGAGGTCAGACTCCTCAGATTCATAGGTTAGATGCTGAACAAAATGGCCGCCGTGTTGAGGCAGGGAGTGAAGTCTATCTTTTTCGGTACTGCGACTTTTTTGCACCGTTGAATTTAGTTTATCTGTTTAATCGACCTCTGTTTGCTTATAGTAAATATGGATCGAAATATTATAAGTTTTGTCGTGTTAACTGAATTGAATTGGGACAAAGGTCTCAAGGCTGCGAGCAAGCATGCTAATGTTCTCCAGTTATTCCATAAGGAGATTTATACTCACACAAAATACAATTTGATTAATTCATAAATGTTTAAAATATTTTCGATAGACCTGCTGACAGTGCATGTAATTTATATACTGTACTGTACGGTATTTATTCTGTCCAAGTTAATGCAGTTTCAGTGGCTCGGTCTCAAATGCCCTTCACTTGACATGTTGTGCACTTGATAGGGAGGAACTGAAAACAAAAATCGTTGACGCCTCTGAATGGATGCGATATGGACCATAAAATTAATCACAATAAAGAGATGTCTGTGTTTTGTATTTACATGATTCCCTTTATCCTGGACTTCTCAGGCTCTTCTCGGCTCTTTTCTGGAGGTTGTAAACATGGCAGAACCACCACTCTGTCCTTCCTCTGCACCAGCAATAAACGATCATCTTCAGCCTCATCCAAAGTTAAAGTGGACCTGGACAGCAGCACTGGTACGAAGGGTTGCCCAGGGTTACCATAATAATCATAAAAAAAAATCTTTATTTATACTGCATGCTATGGACATTTAAAATGGAGCACTGTGTACATAAAATAAATATATAGTGTAAATAAAAAGAGAGAGAGTTCCTTTCAGCTTTTTCCCTTTATCAGTGGTCGCCACAGCGAATGATTTGCATATTTGATTTGACAAAGGTTTTTACGTTGGATGCCCTTCTTGTCACAACCCTTTTTAGCAAGGGACAGAAACACGCTGACGGCTTTGCAGCTACTCTTTACGGAAGTCAACAATGGTTCTTTTACATGCCTCTCACCATAGACAGTGAGAGACATGGCCAGCCTTTGATAACCCAGTTAGTTGCACTGGGGGGACAGTGACGACCATGTGGAGAGTAGGACTCGAACCCCCAACCTTAGGATCAACGATCCTGTGCACTAGACCACAACTTCCACAACTATAGTGTAAATTAAATAAAGGAAATTAAAAATAAAATTGTGAATAATATATATATATATATATATATATATATATATATATATGACTTGTATGATAGGTTGGATAGTAAAGAGGGAGAAAATGATCTATACAGGTTGGCACAGCAGAGAAATAGAGATGGGAAGGACGTGCAGCAAGTTAGATTGATAAAGGACAGAGAGGGAAATGTATTGACTGATGACAGAAGTGTGCTAGGAACATGGAAAGAGTACTTTGAAGAGCTGATGAATGAGGAACATGAGAGAGAAAAAAGAGTAGAAGAGGTGACCATTGAGGAGCAGGATGTAGCAAAGATCAGTAAGGGTGAAGTGAGAAGGGCATTGAACAGGATGAAGAATGGAAAGGCAGTTGGTCCTGATGATATACCTGTGGAGGTATGGAAGTGTCTAGGAGAGGTAGCAGTAGATTTTCTGACAAGAACATTCAACAAGGTACTAGAGAGTGAGCAGATGCCGGAGGAGTGGAGGAGAAGTGTGCTGGTGCCCATTTTTAAGAACAAGGGAGACGTGCAGAGTTGCAGCAACTACAGAGGGATAAAGTTGATGAGCCATACGATGAAGTTATGGGAAAGAATAGTGGAAGCTAGACTAAGGGCAGAGGTCAGCATTTGTGAACAACAGTTTGGTTTCATGCCAAGAAAGAGCACCACAGATGCAATGTTTGCTTTGAGGATGTTAATAGAGAAGTACAGAGAAGGTCAGAGGGAGCTACATTGTGCCTTTGTGGATCTGGAAAAAGCATATGACAGGGTGCCAAGAGAAGAACTGTGGTATTGCATGAGGAAGTCTGGAGCGGCAGAGAAGTATGTTAGAGTGGTGCAGGACATGTATGAGAGATGTAAGACAGTGGTGAGGTGTGCTGTCGGTGTGACCGGCAATTCAAGGTGGAGGTGGGACTGCATCAAGGGTCAGCTCTCAGCCCCTTCTTGTTTGCTATGGTGATGGACAGGCTGACAGATGAGGTGAGACAAGAATCTCCATGGACTATGATGTTTGCAGATGACATTGTGATCTGTAGTGAGAGCAGAGAACAAGTGCAGGAAAATCTAGAGAGGTGGAGGTATGCCCTGGAAAGGAGAGGAATGAAGGTTAGCCTCAGAAAATCAGAATACATGTGTGTGAATGAGAAGGACCCAGGAGGAACGGTGATGTTACAGGGGGCAGAGATAAAGAAGGTGGAGGATATTAAGTACTGAGGCTCAACAATCCAGAGCAATGGAGAGTGTGGAAAAGAGGTGAAGAAGCATGTGCAGGCAGGCTGGAATGGTTGGAGAAAAGTGTCCGGTGTGATGTGCGATAGGAGAGTGTCAGCAAGAATGAAGGGAAAAGTGTACAAGACGGTGGTGAGGCCAGCGATGTTGTATGGCTTAGAAACAGTGGCGCTGAGGAAAAGACAGGAGGCAGAGCTGGAGGTAGCGGAGATGAAAATGTTGAGGTTCTCTCTGGGAGTAACGAGGATGGATAGGATCAGAAATGAGTATATCAGAGGGACAGCCCACGTAAGATGTTTTGGAGACAAAGTCAGAGAGGCTAGATTGAGATGGTTTGGACATGTACAGAGGAGGGATAGTGAGTATATTGGCAGTAGGATGCTGAGGTTTGAACTACCAGGCAGAAGGCCTCGAGGAAGACCAAAGAAGAGATTTATGGATGTGGTGAAGGAAGACATGAAGGTCGTTGGAGTCAGAAAAGAAGATGCGGAGGACAGGGTGAGGTGGAGGCGGATGATTTGCTGTGGCGACCCCTGAAGGGAGCAGCCGAAAGTAAAAGAAGAAGAAGATATATATATATATATATATATATTTGCATATTTGATTTGACAAAGGTTTTTACGTTGGATGCCCTTCTTGTCACAACCCTCCTATAATATATAAAAAGCAGGGGTGTCAAACTCATTTTTTAGTGAAGGACACGACACTAAATTTAAAGGTGAGCGAGAGCCAAATAAATCACTGAACATCTGTTCGAAAAATCAAACACGAAATCCATCGCAAAATGACATGTATATAAAATTGACCTCTTTTCCTCTTCACTTGCATTTTCTGACAAAGCTGAACAGCGATAAGCATGCATGCAATCTTTTTTGAGTCATGAATGACTAGCTTTTTACTTGAAAAGGACTGCCGCTGCCACCTCGTGGAAGGATGATGAATTAAGTCATGGTAATGGTTGATGTGAGAGATGTATGATAATCTTTGAAAACGTGTACGGGCCACAGAAAATTAGTTGGCAGGCTGGATTTGGCTTGCATGCATCGATTTTGATACCTGTTTTTCAAAAACCTAAATAATGACTGTAATAATAAAATAAATTAAATGTGTTTAAAATCTGGTCAAAATAAGACTATAATAAAATAATATAATATTATTATTATTATTATTATTATTATTATTATTATTATTATTATTAATAATAATAATCTTTGTAACATGACTAATATAATAAAGGAATTTAACGTGGAGCAAAAAGATGACATTCTGGCCCACATTAGAAGTATTTTTATAAAATAAATGATTATTGTAAATTAAAGCAAATGTAGTGTTAAGTAAAAAAACACCTTACAATGAAAAATTAAATGACAATATTGTTGTTGTTGTTGTTGTTGTTGTTGTTGTTATTATTATTATTGTATTAATAGTAATAAACTGCTTATGAAAAGATAATGGTTTAACCTAAAGTATGAATATAATAATATAAAAATTACAATGGAAGAAAATAGGAATGGAATATAACAAGATTCGAGAGGGCTTAACTCACTCTGTAAATGTCTCCACTGGATTTAACAAGTCCCTGAAGTTGGACTTACTCTGTTGTCTCCTGTGTTGCTCATCATTATAAAGTGTAAAGTGTTTTTGAACACAGTTCATCGTTCAATCCTCCATCATCCGGAACAACTCGTTTCAGGAAATACTGTCAAAATCACTCAGAATTAACCGCCTCTGCTGAGCACGACGCACACCAGACAGAGATACTGTAAACTATCGTTCATTTACTCAGGAGTGTGATCCAGTGTTAAAGATCAGTGGAAAAAGTATGTGCACCCTGAACCTCGAAACTGGGCTCATCATATTTATGCAGAAAGGTTCACAAACTTTCTTGCACCACGGGAATAAAAAAAAGGAAAAAAAATCAATAAACAACGTGACCTTTCACAGCTTGGGATTTATTATTATTATTATTATTATTAATGCAGCTGTGAGGGGGGGGGCACAAACAAGTGCCCGCCCTCACGCCGGTCCCAAGCCCGGAGAAATGCAGAGGGTTGCGACAGGAAGGGCATCCGGCGTAAAACCTTTGCCAAAACACAAAATGCGGGTTAACAACGACCGCCATCAGTGCTGTTAACCAACATGGTGCTGGTGGAAATTGGACTACTGTTGGTCGAAGAAGGAGAGGCGGGAGGCGTGCCCGTAAGCAGAGAGAGAAGAGTAAAAGCATGAGTTTAGGACTGAGAGTAGGGACTTTGAATGTTGGAACTACGGCAGGAAAAGGTAGAGAGCTGGCTGACATGATGCAGAGGAGGATGGTGGACATACTTTGTGTTCAGGAGATCAGGTGGAAAGGTAGCATGGCTAGAAGCTAAGGAACAGGGTTTAAGCTGTTTTTTCATGGTGTGGATGGGAAGAGAAATGGAGTAGGAGTCATCTTGAAGGAGGGGTTGGTCAGGAATGTTCTAGAAGTGAAAATAGTGTCAGACAGGGTGATGAGTCTCAAGTTAGAAATTGAAGGTGTGATGTTCAATGTTGTTAGTGCTTATGCTCCACAGGCAGGATGTGAGCTAGAAGAGAAGGAGAGATTCTGGAGTGAGTTAGATGAAGTGATGCAGAATACCCCCAGATGTGAAAGAGTGGTCATTGGTGCAGACTTCAATGGACATGTTGGTGCAGGCAACAGAGGGGATGAGGAAGTGATGGGCAGGTTTGGTATCCAGGACAGGAACACAGAAGGACAGATGTTGATAGATTTTACAAAAAAGATGAAAATGGCTGCGGAGAATACTTTCTTCCAGAAGAGAGAGGCGCATAGGCTGACTTATAAAAGTGGAGGTAGGAGCACACAGGTAGACACCGGAATCTTGTGTACGCGATGTAATTTGAAGGAAGTCAGTGACTGCAAAGTAGTAGTGGGTGAGAGTGTTGCCAAACAGTATAGGATGGTGGTGTGCAGGATGATGCTGATGGTAAGAAAGGTGAAGAAGGCAAAGGCAGAGCAGAAGACAAAGTGGTGGAAGCTGAAAAAGGAAGAGTGTCGTGTTGTCTTCAAGGAGGAGTTGAAACAGGCTTTGGGTGGTCAGGAAGTGCTTCCGGATGACTGGACAACTACAGCTAATGTGATCAGGGAGACCGGTAGGAGAGTACTTGGCGTGTCCTCTGGAAGGACAGTAGATAAGGAGACTTGGTGGTGGAATGAGGAAGTGCAAGAGTGTGTACAAAAGAAGCGGTTCGTTAAGAAGAAATGGGACATAGAGAGGACCGAAGAGAGTCAACAGGAGTACAGGGATACACAGCGTAAGGCGAAGATAGCGGTGTCAAAGGCCAAACAGAGGGCGTATGATGACTTGTATGCTAGGTTGAACAGTGAAGATGGAGAAAATGATTTATACAGGTTAGCACAGCAGGGAAATAAAGATGGGAAGGACATGCAGCAAGTGAGAGTGATTAAGGACAGAGTGGGAAACGTGTTGACTGATGACAGAAGTGTGCTGGGAAGATGGAAAGAGTACTTTGAAGAGCTGATGAATGAGGAAAATGAGAGCGAAAAAAGAGTAGAAGAGGTGACTGTTGAGGACCAGGAAGTAGCAAAGATTAGTAAGGGTGAAGTGAGGAGGGCACTGAAGAGGATGAAGACTGAAAAAGCAGTTGGCCCTGATGACATACCGGTGGAGGTATGGAAGTGTCTAGGAGAGGTAGCAGTAGATTTTCTGACAAGAACATTCAACAAGGTCTTAGAGAGTGAGGGGATGCCGGAGGAATGGAGGAGAAGTGTGCTTGTGCCCATTTTTAAGAACAAGGGAGATGTGCAGAGTTGTGGCAACTACAGAGGGATCAAGTTGATGAGCCATACGATGAAGTTATGGGAAAGAATACTGGAAGTTAGACAAAGGGCAGAGGTCAGCATTTGTGAACAACAGTTTGGTTTCATGGCAAGAAAGAACACCACAGATGCAGTGTTTGCCTTGAGGATGTTAATAGAGAAGTACAGAGAAGGTCAGAAGGAGCTGCATTGTGCCTTTGTGGATCTAGAGAAAGCATATGACAGGGTGCCGAGAGAGGAACTGTGGTATTGCATGAGGAAGTCTGGAGTGGCAGAGAAGTATGTTAGAGTGGTGCAGGACACGTATGAGAGATGTAAGACAGTGATGAGGTGTGCTGTCGGTGTGACAGAAGAGTTCAAGTTGGAGGTGGGACTGCATCAAGGGTCAGCTCTGAGCCCCTTCTTGTTTGCTATGGTGATGGACAGGCTGACAGATGAGGTTAAACAAGAATCTCCATGGACTATGATGTTTGCAGACGACATTGTGATCTGTAGTGAGAGCAGAGAACAAGTGCAGAAAAATCTAGAGAGGTGGAGGTATGCCCTGGAAAGGAGAGGAATGAAGGTTAGCCTCAGTAAAACAGAATACATGTGTGTGAAAGACAGGGACCCAAGAGGAACGGTGAGGTTACAGGGAGAAGAGTGGTTGGAATGGTTGGAGAAAAGTGTCCGGTGTGATCTGTGATAAGAGGGTATCGGCAAGAATGAAAGGAAAAGTGTACAAGACAGTGATGAGACCAGCAATGTTGTTTGGTTTAGAAACAGTTGCGCTGAGGAAAAGACAAGAGGCAGAGTTAGAGGCAGCAGAGATGAAAATGTTGAGGTTCTCTTTGGGAGTAATGAGGATGGATAGGATCAGGAATGAGTACATCAGAGGGACAGCCCATGTAAGATGTTTTGGAGACAAAGTCAGAGAGGCTAGATTGAGATGGTTTGGACATGTACAGAGGAGGGATAGTGAGTATATTGGTAGTAGGATACTGAGGTTGGAACTACCAGAAAGAAGGCCGAGAGGAAGACCAAAGAGATTTATGGATATGGTGAAGGAGGACATGAAGGTAGTTGGAGTAAGAGTAGAAGATACAGAGGATAGGGTGAGATGGAGACGGATGGTCACTGTGGCGACCCCTGAAGGGAAAAGTCGAAAGGAAAAGAAGAAGATTACGTTATTATTATTATTATTATTATTATTATTATTCCTAAGATTGGAATTTTTTGTACAGGGATTGCCATGGTGACGTTCCAGAACCCTCCAGTGAACAGGATGAATCTGGAGTTTCTCACTGAATTCTGCATCAGTTTAGAGAAACTGGAACTGGATAAGAGCTGCAGAGGAGTGATTCTCACCTCGGTACAGCACCACACACACCGCACTTCAGTTCTCATTCACTCACTCACCAAACCACCCAATCCTAATATCATGGGCGCGGAGAGGCTCGAGCTTATCACAGCCAACAGTGGACCAAAGTGGGATACACCCTAAACAACTAGCTGCGCCATCGACGTCTCAGGCCAAGACACACAGCTGGGGCAACTGGCTTCATGTGCTGGTCTTTGGACTGTGGGAGGAAACCGGGTACCCAGAGGAAACTCCCACAAGCACAGGGAGAACAGGCAACTCCACACAGAAACACCCTCTTCTTCATTTTCTTCTTCTTTTCCTTTCGGCTGTTCCCTTCAGTGGGCGAATCATCTGCCTCCATCTCACCCTATCCTCTGCATCTTCTTCTCTTACACCAACTACCTTCATGTCCTCCTTCACCACATCCATAAATCTTCTTTTTGGTCTTCCTCTAGGCCTTCTGCTTGGTAGTTCCAACCTCAGCATCCTACCACCAATGTACTCACTATCCCTCCTCTGTACATGTCCAAACCATCTCAATCTAGCCTCTCTGACTTTGTCTCCAAAACGTCTTACATGTGCTGTCCCTCTGATGTACTCATTTCTGATCCTATCCATCTTAGTGACTCCCAAAGAGAACCTCAACATTTTCATCTCTACCACTTGTCTCTTCACCAGGGCCACTGTTTCTAAACCATACAACATCGCTGGCCTCAACACCGTTTTGTACACTTTTCCTTTCATTCTTGCCAATACCCTCTTATCACACATCACACCGGACACTTTTCTCCAACCATTCCAACCTGCCTGCACACGCTTTTTCACCTCTTTTCCACACTCTCCATTGCTCTGGATTGTTGAGCCTCAGTACTTAATATCCTCCACCTTCTTTATCTCTGCTCCCTGTAACCTCATAACCTCACCGTTCATCACATTAGCTGTAGTTGTCCATTCATCCGGAAGCACTTCCTGACCATCCAAAGCCTGTTTCAATTCCTCCTTGAAGACAACATGACACTCTTCCTTTTTCAGTTTCCACCACTTTGTCCTCTGCTCTGCCTTTGCTTTCTTCACGTTCCTCACCATCAGCATCATCCTGCACACCATCCTATGCTGTTTGGCAACACTCTCACCCACTACTACTTTGCAGTCACTGACTTCCTTCAAATTACTTCGCCTACACAAGATGTAGTCTACCTGTGTGCTCTTACCTCCGCTTTTATAAGTCAGCCGATGCTCCTGTCTCTTCTGGAAGAAAGTATTCTCCGCAGCCATTTTCATCTTTTTTGTAAAATCTATCAACATCTGTCCTTCTGTGTTCATGTCCTGGATACCAAACCTGCCCATCACTTCCTCGTCCCCTCTGTTGCCTGCACCAACATGTCCATTGAAGTCTGCATCAGTGACCACTCTTTCACCTCTGGGGGTACTCTGCATCACTTCATCTAACTCCCTCCAGAATCTCTCCTTCTCTTCTAGCTCACATCCTGCCTGTGGGGCATAAGCACTAACAACATTGAACATCACACCTTCAATTTCTAACTTGAGACTCATCACTCTGTCTGACACTCTTTTCACTTCTAGAACATTCCTGACAATCTCCTCCTTCAAGATGACTCCTACTCCATTTCTCTTCCCATCCACACCATGATAAAACAGCTTAAACCCTTTTCCTAAGCTTCTAGCCTTGCAACCTTTCCACCTGGTCTCCTGAACACACAGTATGTCCACCTTCCTCCTCTGCATCATGTCAGCCAGCTCTCTACCTTTTCCTGTCATAGTTCCAACATTCCAAGTCCCGACTCTCAGTCCTAAACTCATGCCTTTCCTCTTCTCTCTCTGCCTATGGACACGCCTCCCGCCTCTCCTTCTTCGACCAACAGTAGTCCAATTTCCACCAGCATCCTGTTGGTTAACAGCACTGGTGGCGGTCGTTGTTAAACCGGGCCTCGACTGATCCGGTATGAAATTTGTATTTTTGACTCGCATGTTTTATGTGGCATTGGTTTTCCACCGGATGCCCTTCCTGACGCAACCCTCTGCATTTATCCGGGCTTGGGACAGGTGAACACTGGCTTGTGCCCCCCTCACGGCTGCATTACACAGAAACACCCTCTACGTCTCAATAATGCTGGGGTTTTTATTTTTCTCGATGCTTTTGGCTGCTAAAAGTTATTGTTAAAGATTTATTTTATTTATTTCATTTGTGTTGCATCACTTAAATCCTTATTTTCATTCTCATTAAAATGAATGAAGCCACCTGTCTGTTTGTAGGCTGTGCCAAAGATTTTCTCTGCAGGCCTGGATATCATGGACATGTACGGGAAGAATCCGGAGCACTACGCCGAGTTCTGGAAGTCTGTCCAAGATTCGTGGCTCAGACTGTATGGCTTCAGGAAGATCGCCATCGCCGCCCTCACTGTGAGTCTCCTCTCGTCTAAAAGTCAACACGACGGTCAACAAACACACAGACCAACTTCAATATGTGTGTGTGTTACTTTAGGGCTCTAGTCCTGCAGGTGGTTGTCTGCTTTCCATGTCATGTGACTACCGGATCATGGCGGATAATCCTCGCTACAGCATCGGCTTGAACGAGACGCAGCTGGGGATCGTCGCTCCGTTCTGGTGCGTATGTGAAGACACAGCGTCACAAAGACGTGATTACACACATTTCCAAATATTTTTAGATCTGTGTGTGTGTGTGTGTGTGTGTGTGTGTTTAAAGGTTTAAAGACACAATAGTGAACACGATGGGTTACAGAGCTGCAGAACTTTCTCTTCAGTTTGGTGTGCTGTACAATCCTTCTGATGCCCTGAAGTTTGGGCTGGTGGACCAGGTGGTACCAGAGGAGAAGGTTATCAGCACAGCCATTGAAACCATGACCAAGTGGCTTGCTATTCCAGGTCAGAACTTTCCTTTATTCTGTGTGTGTGTGTGTGTGTGTGTGTGTGTGTGTGTGTGTGTGTGTGTGTGTGTGTGTGTGTGTGTGACACTTAGAATGCACGTTTCTTTAGATGTAAATTTAAACAACTATAAAAGGAAGGAATATTTTTCTTAACCTCAGGATTAGAACATTCGCCTCACAGCAAGAAGATTCTGGGTTCGATTCCCAGTTTGGGTGTTTTCATGTGGAGTGTGCATGTTCTCCCCATACATGCACAGGGGGATAATTGGCTGTTCCCTATTTCCCCTTGGTGTGAGTATGAGATGGTTGTGTCTGTGTACCCCGCCCTCGCCCAGACACAACTGAGATGGGCGCTGGCCTCCCTGCGACCCTAGTTAGGATTAAGCGGCGTAGAAAATGAATGATTTTTAAATGTTAATCCTTAAAATATTATTACTGATTTAATCCTGAGAAAAATACAGTCGGTGTGTAAAGTTTGTACATATATTTGTAACTTTTTAATACTGAAAACTTGTAAAATGGCTTTTTTGCTCACTGGATTTTCCAGAACAAGCTAGCACTTGTTCTGTATTGCCGCATCATTATACACAACCTTCTCCAACCAGGGCGGGGCGTAGCACATGTGATGCTGCCCCCCACATTTTGACAGAAAGCTCTATCCACCCCTTATACACATGAGCCTACATATACCCATGATGGCCACTGGATGAGTCAGGGGGGGTACCATCACCTCCGCGACCATGGTCCAAGCCTCGTCAGCTGTCCACGTGCATCAAACCCGATTCCAACTGACGATCTCCAGGATGACAGTCGTGCATAGCATCCATGTGCCACTCAGAAAATTCCCTGTGACACTGATTTAAAAACCATTTTGGCGGATGTTTTCCTAAAGGCTGCCAGTACATATTGAGTACATATCGATGAAGAGATCTTATGAAGAGAGAGATATCAAGATCTTACCGAGACTGTTTTTGCTGCATTTTAAGCAGTTGTGTTCGACTCCACTGCATTTGATCCAGGAACAGCCAGATTCATGTCAATGTAAAAGTTTGATAAGAAGCAGAATAAACGTCCCTCTGCTTTATAATCACTCACTCTCTCTCTCTCTCTCTCTCTCTCTCTCTCTCTCTCTCTCTCTCTCTGTCTCTCTCTGATGTGACTCGCAGACCACGCCCGTGAGATCACTAAATCCATGATGAGGAAGCCGACACTGGACCGACTCCTGTCCAACCGAGAAGCCGACATTAAAAACTTTGTGACCTTCATCAGTAAAGACTCGATCCAGAAGGCTCTGGGCCTGTACCTGAGCATGCTGAAGCAGAGGAAGGCGTGAACCCGGCGCCGACTTTCACCTCTGTGCCGCCTAATCCATCTTTTTCTGTCTTCTCTCCACACTGTCCAGGTTCCAATACCTCATTCAGGTGCTCTCTCTGCAGTGTGTATGTTAAAAAGGGATAGTAGTATTTGTGGGTGTGTGTGTGTGTGTGTGTGTGTGTGTGTGAGAGAGAGAGAGATTAAAGCATGTAAAAACTCAGCATCCTCGAAGTGTGGTGAGTCCTACAGATTGATGTAGAAGATCCTCAAATGTGATAATGTATGAGGTGGGGGTGGCGGTGATGGGTGTGGGTGAAGGAGACAGATGGGACACCTTTGTCCTGCTGTTCTGAATTCCTTTCGACTGGTCTGTGTGCTGTTATAGGAAAATAGTCAATAACAAATAAACACAGATGTTTCATTCAGATGTCCTCAGTCGAGTGTCCCCTGAATATGAAAAGGAATGTTGGGGTGATGTTGATGTAATGTGTTCGGGAGGAAATGCTGGAGGACGTTTAAACAAAGATGATGCGCAGGTTAAATGACACTTGTGCTATTTTGGATAAACCGCGGGTTATTTCGGCGGCACGGTGGTGGAGCTGTTAGCACATCCACCTCACAGTGAGAAGGTCCTGGGTTCGAATCCAGGTTAATGCCGAAGGCCTAAGTGACCGAGAGTCCACCCGAGGGAGGGACTGCATACGCTCAATTCCTTGTCACTCACAGCGATCACCAGCCAATCATGGCGGTCTATGAGCTCATTCGTAAGAGTGGGTCGATCGCACCTTCTCTCCGAGAGGCAGGTGGCTCACTTTGCATGAGGCATGTGCATGCTTTTGCCCCTCAAAGGTTAGTAGTGGTCATGTGATCTGGAAGGTAACACTTGCGGGTGGGAATTTGATACAACTAAATTAGGGAGAGGAGAAAAAGAAGGTCATGGTTTTGAGTCCTGGGCTCGGTGAGGATGTTCCTGTATGGAGTTTGCTTGCTCTCCCTGTGCTTGTGTGGGGTTCCTACTGGGACTCCAATTTCCTCCTGCAGACAAACAGGTGCATTAGGCTAATTACCTGTTTCAGATTTCCCTAGGTGTGTGTATGTGTGTAATACCCAGCAATGATCTCGAGGACTGCTCAGTTTGTATCTTGCCTTTGCTCAGGGTTGGCTGAGATAGGCTCCAGTGGCTCGTCAAATGAGTGGGTGAGAAATTGACACTGTGTGTGTGTGTGTGTGTGTGTGTGTGTGTGTGTGTGTGTGTGTGTGTGTGTTTTGGACCTGGTGTTGGACAGTGAGTGTGTTAGGGTAATCCCTGACTTATAGATTTGGCTGAAATAGGCTCTGGCTTCCTTACAAACCTGGTGTGAATGAAATGATTATAATTATAATCAGTTGATTATTAATATATTCTCATGGAGTTCAGTTTCCTGTCTGGGTCTAAATGACACC